>CAUYPK010162784.1:0-16707 GCA_963574355.1 Loris lydekkerianus | reverse complement strand
GGCCAAGCTGGATGAGCTGGAGGCCGCCCTGCACCAGGCCAAGGAGGAGCTGGCGCGGATGCTGCGGGAGTACCAGGAGCTCCTGAGTCTGAAGCTGGCCCTGGACGTGGAGATCGCCACCTACAGGAAGCTGCTGGAGGGAGAGGAGTGCAGGTGGGCGGGGACAGACACCTGTTGTCTGCGGCAGTTTTCTCTCTGCTCTGGTAGGAAACCCATAGACAAAACCTTTGGCACTGTTTAGATATTAACGAGGTGAAAACCAGACAGCAAATGGGCTTGCCACGTTGTTAGGAAGGCCTATGTTAGACAGCAAGAAGGATCAAGTTATTAAAATCTTGAAGAGGTCATGGGAGAGGGAGTATTAGCGTCCCTCTCCAATGTTTGTGAGACAGAAAATCCACATGGTGCGTTTTTCATGGTGCGTTCTTGTGGGTGGATGGGAGAGGGTCAAGATGGCCTTCAAGGGTCTTCTAAGTTCAAGGTTGCTCTGCCAAAAGCTGGTGCTCAGTGAGGATGTGAGCTCATACTTCTTAACTGTCTAAGACTAAGGGCATAACTGAAGGAGGTAGAGGCACAATTACCCCGTGTAGCAGACAGTCCCAAAGGCTCTTTGTTGGAGAGTTGACTCCTTATGACAGAATTTTCATCTCAAGTCCCCCTGGGATGGAAGGAGGCTGGTTTAGGGCTGGGGGTGATGTTCTGAGAGGAGGGGCTTTTTCACAGAGGAGACTCCCGGGATAGATGTGGTGATTGTTTATGGAGGATTTATCTGCTTTATTTTCCCTCTTCAGGATGTCTGGTGAATACCCAAATTCTGTGAGCATCTGTAAGTACCCGCAGATCTCAGTTCTGCCCCTGGTGACCTTACCAAAAGTCTAAATTCCTCTAATTCCATGACACAAAAGAGGAATCAGAGTCCAGACAGTGTTCAGGGGAGACTTAAGGGCAGACAGAGGAGCTGGCTTTAGTAACAAGGGGAAGTCATGGGTAGAGAACAGCATTGTGAAGCACAGAAGTACAACTTGCAGAAAGAGCACAGGATACCCGCCAGGCATAAGAAAGATGCTTAATGGCACCATTATTTTCTATTAGTGTATGACCAAAATAAAGGCCCTAGATTCCAGAAAGACAGATTGGGGTGCTGGAAGGGCTGAGTGATGGGAGACAGCTGAGCTCACTTCCTCCAGGTTTAAAGGCTGGAGTGTGCGGGGAGGTGCTACATGGCAGAGGTGGGGCTATTCCCAGCAGCACTGGAAGGCCTCACGGATGTCCTTTCTTCATTCGGTCCTGCCCATGAGGACATTCACTGATACAACTGTGTCTGCTAAGAGCTTGAATTCTGACATATTTAATAGACTGACACAGACTCATAGGAAAAGATCAAATGCACAGGGGTAAGTGCATGAAAGATGAAGCCACATATGATTAGCACTGATCAACATCTCTTAGTAAACTAGAAACTCACAGCCGAGAGAATCTGTCTCAACATGCAGCCACTTCAGGGGAGAGAGTGGAGCGGGTAGCCTGGGTGCCCTAGGAGGGCTCCGGCATGGCGTGCAGGGCTGAATGGGGCTGGGGCTTCTCTCCCCATCCCAGCTGTCATCAGCAGCACGGGTGCTGGAACAGGAGGCGCTGGCTTCAGCATGGGCTTTGGGGCCTCAAGCAGTTACAGCTATAAACCTGCGGCAGCAGACGTCAAGACCAAAGGCAGCTGTGGCAGTGAGTTCAAGGATTCCCTTGCCAAAACCTCAGGCAGCAGCTGTGCCACCAAAAAGGGCTCCAGATGATGGACATAGCCAGTGACCTGAGCAGAAGGCCCAGAAGCCGTCCCTCTCCTCCCCGTCCTTCCCTGCGGCCCCTTGTCAAGTCGAGAAGTGCTTTGTCCATAATCACAGTTCTATCTCCTCTTCTTCTTTTCCTTGGTGGGCTGACACTCTGACGTGGGGAGTCCAGACATGGGCTCTCTCTGTGACCTCTTTCTTTGTCACCTTTCACTGTCACCGTCAGAGGCGGAGGCCACACACACACCCAGGATGTTGCCCTCTTGCCTTTCCTGGGCCTTCACTGCCAAAGGACCCTCTGCCCTCTGGTTGGGATTGTGTCTAGCTCTCTGCTTCTCCTGCAATAAATAATCAATGCCGTCTGATTCTCAGTGTGGAATGTTGCCCAGGACGCCACCATCTGCCTTGCCCTGGCTTTCCCTGGTCTCACTCTTGCTTCCCACCGGGTCTCTGGTCCCTCCCACTGCTGTCTAGTCGTAGCCAGGTGGGCACTGGGTGACAGCCGATCCTGGTAAATGGCTGAGATTTATTGTCGAGGTTGCTGCCCGGCAGGCTTCATGTGTCCTGTGTCCTCAGTTCCCCAAAACAGCGAGATGTTGTTCCCCTGCCACAGAGAGGTGTGCCAGGACGTCCAGAGCTTCGCCAGTCTCCCACGCTCACTGCCTGGGTTGGAGTGGGCGTCTCCTCTTTCCTCACCTCCTCACTCTCCTGGCACTAGTCTAGTTCCCCCACAGTGCCCTGTTTTCCTCTTGTAGCCAGTTTCTCTTCCACCCCGACACATGAGGCCCTTGTGTATGCGCGGTGATGGGTGCACCTCTGTCTATTGTGCACATAAAGTAGTGGCTCATTTCACAAATATTTAGTGAGCCAGGCATTGTTCAGGGACCAGGAATACCAGAATAAACAAAATTGGCATAGACCCTGCCCTCACAGAGCCTACAGTCTAGAGGGAAGAGCAAAAATATGTACCTAACAGCTAATATACAATATGATATTGAATAGTGTCAACTGCTCTGGGGAAAAGTTCAGTAAAAGGCCACGGATTCAAGGATGCTCTTTTAGGTGTGTGTATGTGTTTCTGCAAAAATGTTAGTTTCTCAGAGTCAGGAAGGGTGAGATCATCTTTCAGGCATGAGCCCATTTGAAAGTGGCATCCAGAGTGCCCTCCTCCCCCCCATCCTTCCCTCCCTTACTCTCCAGCCTCTCCCCAGCACATCAAATTTTCATACTCATGGGCCTTTGCAGATAGTATTTTCTCAACCTCAAGTGTCCATTGCCTGTTTATTGAAAGCCTGCCTGCCCTTTGTGGCCTGGCTGAAATGCCATGTCTGTTGTTCCTATGGACTCTGGTCCCTGCAGCTGGAACCATCAAGTTATTAAGCATTAAATGAGAAGGAAAGTTAGAGCTGCTTGCTGGATACCTCCCTCCACACCAACGCCCCCTTCTATAGGCAAGTAGACAAACTCACAGAGGGCTGAGTAATCTGCCCCGGGTCCCAGCACTGGTGACCAGCAGGGTCTCGACTGGAGAACTACACACCCATACCATGTCGTGTCAGCTTCCCACATGTTCAAGCTCATTTCCATGCAGAGAAAAAAAAAATGCCCCAAATTTCTCCATGCATCTACTTTGCACACACACTGCCCTCTGCCATCTGCCCCGGATACTGCACCTTCTGTCCCTGTGGGCTGGAGGAGACTCTTTCCTGCAGTGGGGAGGGTGAGAGATGGTCTTAGATGGCCTCTGAGGCCCTCCCCACCCGTCCCCAGGCAGAACTGCCCAGGTAGGAGAGGGGGTGCTTTTTCACTCCCTGGCATGTCCAGACTGGCACCAGTCTCCCGTGGTGCTGGCTCCTGTCTCCTCCCCCCTCCTCCCTGACTTCTCCTCTCACAGGAGCAGGGAGGGGGTAGGGGCTGCTGCTGCCGTTAGCATTGTCTGAATTTTCTCATCCCTAGCTTCAAACAGCTCTTTCTCAATGGGTGCCTGAGAATCTCGGCACTGATGCAGAGGTCCTCGGGGTCAGCGATACTCCCCTCCCCCAAGTCCCAGTGCATGGGTTGCAAGCCCTGCCGGGTAGCAGGAAGGGTCCTCTGAGAAGCCTTTCTTTTTCATGAAGTGGACGGTCCAGCAGGGAAGCACTGGCAAGGCACAGCCACAGGAAAGGAAGGAAGGAAGGATCAGAGTTCAACACAGACAACTCAGGATGGCTTCCTGGAGGAGGAGGTAAAAGGGACATGAGTTGTTGGAGACAGGGAGCTTCCTAAATACTTCTTAGGTCCCTCTTGGCAGCTGCCTCCACTCTCCCATCCAGTAAGCTCCACTACTTCTACCACCTTCAGAGTGACAACCGCAGGAAGGACATTCATTTTGCACCACCTCTCAGTCTCCGCATTCACATTTGGCAGGTGCTTCCGGGACTAACAGAGATGTTGCGGGTCCCTCTGTCCCTGCAGACCACCTACCATCCCCTTCCCTGATGTTCTTCCTCTGGCAACTCCTCTGCACCAATTCCCCTTGCTTAGATGCAGACCCTCTTTGGAGGCTCATCCCCGAAATCCTTCTTTTTTGCTTCCAATCTGCCATCCCCAAGAAGGCTGAGCTATTCCTTTTAGGCCCAGCTCTCAGGGATTCCAGATCTTTCTTTGTGGAACTCCAGATTCAGTACCAAGCGCTGGATTGCAGCTGCTCACACCCTGGGACTAGAGCCAGCGTGTGCTGGACCGGCGTGGGAGGGGGCCTTGGAAGTGGTCCAGTGTGGAAGGACACGCACTTGGAGCGGACCTGGATCCTTCTGTTGGTTTGCTTTGCCACTTTTACCTGTGACTCTGGCAACTCTGTTTCTCTGCTTTTTTGGTTTCTCATTTGTAAAGTGTGAAAGAGGTTTAACCTCCCAAGGTCGGTGTGGGATGAAATGAATTACAAGGTGCAAGCCCCCTCCGACCCAGAGGTGTGCCATGTCCCAGTCCCACGGCTTCCTCCTCGGCCCTCCCAGCCCACATCCCCTTCCAGAGGGTTCTCTCCCACGGCTGCTTGCTCCGCCAAGCTCTCTCCTTGGCACCCTCTTGTGACGTGCAGCCTCCACCCTGGATCCATGCTGCCCCTGTTCCTTTTCTCTCAGCTGGGAGCCAATGTGTCCTGTCCCTGTGGTCACTGCTCTTACTTCCAGCTAGCTTTCTCCTTGGGGTGCACCATTCTCCCCACTCTCGGATTGGCACTGAATCCACAGCTATATGTCACACCTGGTAGCCCAGCCATAAAAGCCCACCTGCCTCAGTGGGGGTCCGTGACACTGGGAGGTGGGGACTTGGTCTCCTGGTGCCAATTTCTTCTGCCTCTTTCTCTACAGGGGAGGATGGACAGGACTTTCCAAAGGGGCGAAGCTGTGGTCTCAGCTCCAGCCAGAGGAGCTCACTCTCTGACCAAACTCTACTTCCATGGCAGGCTTGCATCCTGCGGGGTGGTGTGCAGGGCCCCTCACCCCACAGCAGTGAGAAGGGTCCCCACACCCAGCAGGCGACCTTTCCCTGTCACACCCAGGCTGGGGCACTCTGGAGGACTCAGTTCAACCTCCAGCCTTGGGGCTCATTCTTCTTCTATTCTCTCTGTTCTAGCCCCACCCCTCAGTGCCAACCTGTCCCCCATTGCCCCAGCCTTTCCTAGCTCCTTCTCCTAAAGCACCCACATCTTATTTCTTATATTTGTTTCTTGATGTCTTATTTTTACACTTTTCCTCCCAACCCCCACACCTTACATGGTGATCTAGGCCCTAGTGCTTCTGCCTGCCTAGGTATTTGTCCCCTTTTCCTGTCCCTTCTTGGACCCTTCCCCAGGGCCCAGCAGGCTCAGCTATGATGTGTACACGGGGAGGGCCTGGCCTGGCTTCACATCTTCTCAGGGACAGGTGGGGCTGGGCTTCTGCTTCCTGTTTGGATGGGCTTTGTAGCGAGGTGATGGGAGATAGGGAGCATGTCATTAATGATGATGGGGCTTAATTACAGCCCACTGCCAGCTGGCTTGTTTGCTTTGCAAATGGGCAGAGGAAGAGGCGGATCAAGCATCACAGTCAAGATCAAAAGACTGGGCATTTCCCCCAACCTCTCTGTTCTCTTTCAAAAAAGAGTCACGTAATAAGGGGATCTGGGGGTCAGAAAATATCTTACAAACTTCTTCCAGAAGTGGCTGAGAGATAGAGGGTGCGGAGTAAGGAGATAGACAAACTATACCCAAGTGGGTTCCTGGTGGAATTTAAAAATGAACAAATATAAGAAATGTGTCCTTCCTGGAGCAAGATGGGTCTTGTCTCAACATACCTGTGTGCCTTCCAGCTGAGAGAAAAGCTTCCTGAGATGACTAGGTAGGCAGTGGGTGGAGCTGTAAAGAGTTCAGAGAGCTTTTCTTTAAGAAAAAAGAAGAGAAAAACAACAAGAGGGATGGACGCACAGTAAAGGGCTGAGGCCCATCCAGTCGTGAAAGCCCAGGGAGCAGAGTGGGAAGAGGGAGAAACAAGAAGGAGGACTCAGTGAGACACAATCCAGGATGTGCTGAAGGCAAAAGGACCCCCAGGCTGGGAAAATAGGAATTCCTCTATAGATATCTCAGCCAGAGAACAGCTGGGCGGGGCAGACTTCCAGTGGACAGAGCCCCAAGGATGCTGGGGAGGTGGGAGCTGAGGGACCATTCTTTCCACAGGGGACCTCAGAGAGGAAAAGAGATGGATCTAGAAGACAGAACCTGACAGCCCTGGGGGAGCAGGCGAGAGCTCAGGGAGAAGCCAGGAGACCGGTGAGCTGCCTTTGTGTAGGAGGGACAACTCTGACTAGAGACTCCAACTCACCCACATCACACCTGCCTACCCGGAGGTTTAGACAAGCCCCCAGGGCGTCCCTGGAGGGATGTGCAGGTGGTGCCCAGCACTAGGGCATGGAGAAGGCCAAGAAAGAACTAGAATCCAGCCATGCATTCTGGCAAAGGGCTGACCTGCCCAGCGGAAGTGGCACTTTATCTAACTGGCATAAAGGCCTGGTACGGGCCCAGCAACTACTTGGTTAAACTGCTCTGATGCTTCTCTCTTGATGCGGAAAGGGTGGGACATGCCCCTCCTGAGCTGAGCTGTGCTGGGGAGAGGAAGGAGGGAAGGCTCAGAGAAGGCTGTCTGCAGAGATTCGGCTCCTCCACGTTTACCTGGAGAGGTGCGGGTAGAGAGTTCCAAGAGACCAGTAGCCATCACAAAGGAACCTCCTCCAGATCTCAGGTCACTAAACATTCTCTGCCAGGTCTTTAACAACTAGAGTCTTGCTGTACCGTGTCGTCTGCCCTCACATGGCACCAAGTAATGGGAATTGTGGCAATGTTGACTCCCGTCCAGGATTTTTCTCAGCGCAGGGCCTGTGATAGAGTAGCCCTTAGTGAGTGTGGTTGGAATTGAGTTTCAATTGATGTCACCCAGATGCCTGTTTTCTCTAATCATCTGAGGGTTTCCTATTAACAGGAGTGTGTGTGAGGAAAAGGGACCTTGTAGTGTTGGAGACAGACCACTGAGTGCTTAGCCACTGGCATTAGATGGGACGTTCATGACCCCTGCCATTTCCTGGAGAGTCTGGGGCTCTACTCTGCAGCATGGTGGGTGATGTTCGGGTGATCGGCTTTCTGGGTTTTCCCAGAACTGTCCAGGCTGTAGCACTGACAGTCCTGGAAAGTGGCTCAGCCTGGGAAACTGAGTTAGTTGAGTGCCCTGCAAAGTGGTACTTAGTCACTCCCAATCATCTTCTCTGGGGCACCTTCCCTACACTTCTGTGCCCAGAGTTGTCCCTTTGCCTTCTCTGAACACTGAACTCTCTGCTTCACTCTCACACCCTTTCCCACTCAGGTGCAGCCCGAGCTGGCTCTGCCTCCTCTCCAGTGCTGCTGAGCCTACCTGCTGTCAGACCTGGCACTCCAAGGGCAGGCGGGGAGTGTGGGAGAGGGTGTGGAGAGAAGGGGAGGAAAGCCGACCAGATTTGCTGCTTGAGCTGGCTAACTTTGGACAAGGATGGAAAAACAAGCTCCTTTCAAACTGGTTCAGACAGGCAGAGGATGTTAAGTTTTTGCACTGAGCTCATTTTAAAGGGAAATCAGATAACTCAGTTTCAGGTCCTCTCTAGTGCTAAGGTGCTGTGATTTGTTCCTAATCTTGTTAACTCCAAGTTAACTCAAGAGTTTGTTCAAGCGTCTTCCTCCCTCCCTTAATGACCTTATCTATATAACCTAGGTCCTTTGACTATTGTTCTGTGCCTAGGAGCAGTCAAGTCCAAAGGGCTAGAGAAAAATGACCTTCTTTATTCATCTGCAAACCAGACAGACATGGGTTTGGTTCTGTCCATTGAGATTATTCTAGACTCTGCTTTCTATTTCTCTCCTGCACGATGTACTCTGAAGAATGAGATCTTCACCCTCCAGGAAGACGGTGGGGGATTGTGGCATGATGGACTTCGCTCCCTCAGGCTTTCTGGGGTGTCTGTATCCCCCCAGTTCTCCTGTAACGCGTGACCTATTCTTAACCTAAAGCACTGGCCTCAAGAATGTGTGTTTCTTTAGGACCCTCACATGGTTCCACACCATCTATGGGGAGAGCGAGCCACACAGGCCTGCTCCTCCATCTTTGCCCCTGTCTCTGCTCCCCAAGAGTCACAGCTTTTCCTGTGATCCCCGGGACTTGTCAGTGCCTCAGGAATGCCGTATGCCTGTACCCCACCTCTGCCCCAGGGACCCCAACCTCTCTTTTATTCTGTTTTTTAATTCAAGGCTGGAGAAGACTTATGATAAACAAAACTTAGATTTTTGTGTGCCTTTTAATTTTGTTTTTAAAAAGACATTAGAATTTCAATAACAGCTTGTCGGAGTCATGCATTCAAACACACAATCCGATACACGCAGGTAGAGTTAAAACTACAATAACAACAGCAAAACAAAACAGCTTATATTTCATCTTCTCCAGGTCACTTAATTTCCTGGAGGGGGAGGAGGGAGCTCAGACACATCCTCAGTCTCCGGCCCAGAGCTGCGCACACAGTAAGCACTCAGGGTTATACTTATTGAATGAATCTGTCTCCTCAGGCCTGGGGACACTCATTAGGCCGATGAACTCAGAGACCAGGGGGTGGAGTGTGAGGACTAATTAAAGGGTTTCCAGCACAGTAAGGCTGGAACTGTCAGAGAGATCCAGCTGAGTGGGTCAAAGACAATTCCCCTGCAATTAAGCTTCCTAGGAACCCTAGGAGGGACACTTCTGTGCAGCCATGATCACAACACTCGTGTCAGGAAATTCCACTCTGCCTCCACCTTTCTGTCACAGCCTCCACCGTCATCACCTCCATCTCCATCTTTATACCATTACTGATCAGTTTTCAGCACAGCCCTGGTTCATTGGAGGCACTCAGGGAATGTTCTGGAATGAACACAAGGGTGCTGGGACCCCTGCCCAACCCCTCACTTCTGAGAATGCCGGGGCTCAACTGATTCTGTAGCATTTCTATGGGCATCTAAAAATTTGCTCTGGTTGACCCTAAGTCTCCCACAGCCTTGAGGATCCACCCTTGTTCCTTTCTTTCCTGCTTTGTAAATTCTCTTTTATTAAGGTCCCTAAGAAGAGGCCCAGCTGTCCCATCAGATTGGGACTCACCCTCAGCCAGGCTGAGTAAAGAGTTGGCTACCAGACATTCTAGAATAACATAGCCCCTCATGAAACTGAGTATCTTCCTTCCCTCTGCCCATCTTTATTTAGGCCAATTTTCTCTCTGAACCCTAGAGCAGTGTCTAATCTTTGGCAAACGCCTATACAAGCCCTTGGCTCAGTGGCAATCTCCCCTTCTGCTCATAGCATCCTTGTCTCCAAAACATGATAGAAATATAGGCAGGAGGGACTTGGCCTCATGGCACCCACGTGCATCAGAAAGTTTTTGCATCTTTGCCACAAACTTTCATCTCTAGCATGTAACACAATAGTCAGGAACACGGTTTTTGAAACCAGACGCACTTGAATTCCAGGCCCAGCCCATTTACTAGCTGAGTGACTTTGAGCAAGTTCCTTAAGGTCTCAAAACCTCAGTTTCTTCACTGTAAATGAAGTTAGTAACATGAGGGTTAAATTAGACATCCTGGATAGTGCTTGGAACAAGCCTGGCATGTGTAAGGTGAATAATTAGACTTCACTTTTTCTGTTACTACAACTGCTATTGTTGTTGCCACCATTGCTACAATTCCTGTAAGGAACACCCCAAGCCCCTCCACTCCTGGGCCTCTGCTCTGAGCCAGCCCATTGGTGAGCCCTACTGGGGATATAGTAAGCCCAGCCTCCTGGAGGTCCCCGAGAGCCCTGGATTTAGCCGTTTTCCAGCACACCTCTGATCCATTGTTCATAACGCACTTTTTTTATTCTGGAGCTTTGGTCCAGGATCAACTTCTTTATGGACATTCCTCTCATTGGTCTGCAGGTGTCCTGGGGGCTTGGCCCTATTGTGGTCATCCCCAGGTCAAGGAACTTTCTCCATTTGTTCCCATTCACACACCAGCACCTGGGGCAGCACCCCAGCTAACTTCACATCTGTTGCTGTGCTGGCAGCGTGGCTCAGAAAACCACAAGCAAGCACTTTGATTATGCCAGCTTGGGCCCCAGGACTAGGCCCTGCCAGGAATGCTGGAGGACAGCATCCCGGAAGAAGGACCTTCCGCTGCTGCCTTAGGGCCTGAGAAGAAAGCACTCTGCGAAGGGGAAAGTCCTCGGAGGTCGGTTCCGGGCCTCAGCCTCCCCCTCCCTCTTCCAGGCTCATCTTTCTGTCCTCTCCTCCCCAGCAGCAAAAGCAGATGTCTACCACCCTCTGCCTCATCTGGACAGGCGAGGCCTCCCAAATTAGTTATAGGAAGTGGTTGGAGCCGTGCATTAGGGCAGCTGCAAGATTCATAGTTTGGAAATAATTTTTTAACACTCCACTTTACCAGGACTACCTGAGCTCTTAAAGGGTCGATACTTCCTGTTCCAAAATCGATTGGCTCCCTGAAGTGATGAGGAAACTGCTCATCAGAACCCACCCTGAATGTGGGAGGGAAACTCACACAGGCTGTTTCCCCAGCTCCTGCCCAACCTCCTGGGATAGGACAGATAATCTTGTACAGGAGAGAAGAATCCAACTGAAGGAAATACCAGCTGCTGAAGAGGTCCTCATGGTTGGAAGGGCAACTTCAAGGTGACCACAACCCAGGGCCTGTCCAATACAGAAAGCCCCAGACATATCCCTGGCCAGGGGACCAGGGGCCATGCAGAGTCACACGGAAAGAGCCCAGGAAAGAGCCCACTTCTTTCCTGGGCTCCATTCCATTGTTGGACAGCTGTGGTCCTCATCACCACCCAGAAAGGAGCCCTTTCTTGGGTGCAGATCTTTGAAGATTCCTTCCCAAGAAAAATCTTCTCTTTTCCAAGTCTTCCCTTCTCTGGCATAAACACCCCCAGCTCCTCAGCAAGAATGGGTCCTAGACAGATGGTTTCTATTGGAAGGAAACCTGGGGTTTTCAGATGAGCTCTATCTGGATAAAGCCAGAATTTATCCTTCTTGCTGACAGATAAGCAAAAGGGAGGAAGCACTAGAAAAATAAAGCTGGAAGATCTCTGCAGGGGATAACTCTTCTGGTCCCTAATTAGGGAGCATAGATAAACCTGAATTAGCCCACTGTAGTCTGCAAGGCCAGCATATTCCACTTGCTATCAGAAGAGCTTTGTTGCTGCGAAGGGCTTGGAGATCTCTGTTCTACAAATGGCCCAGGGGTCTGGACCTTCAGCAGGGGAAGGGAGATAGTGGAGAGACGCCCTTTTCCGGTGTCCTGGGCTCAGCAGGGATAAAAGGAGGCAGCACTCTGGGTGTCCTACCAGTGTGTTCTCTGTCCCTTGGTGACCACTTTTCTCCGGCTCTGTCAATTCCATCTTTCCCACCATGAGTCGACAGTTGAATATCAAATCTGGGAGTGACAAGGGCAACTTCAGTGTGCATTCAGCAGTGCTGCCGCGGACGGCCATGGGCAGCCTGGCCTCCTACCGGGCAGCTGGCAAAGGGGCTGGGGCTGGCTTCAGCAGTCGGAGCCTCTACAACTTTGGAGGGAATAGACATATTTCTCTTAACTTGGCTGGTGGTGGTGTTTGGGCTGGAAGTTACAGCTTCAGGCATGGCTATGGGTATGGAGGAGGCCGGCCCAGTGGCTTTGCTGGCAGCATGTTTGGGAGTGTGGCCCTAGGGCCAGCATGTCCATCCTTGTGCCCACCCGGAGGCATCCACCAGGTCACTGTCAACAAGAGCCTCCTGGCCCCCCTCAACGTGGAGCTGGACCCTGAGATCCAGAAAGTGCGCACCCAGGAGCGGGAACAGATCAAGGCTCTGAACAACAAGTTTGCCTCCTTCATCGACAAGGTGGGTTGCATAGGAGGAGGATAAGGCAGCCATGTGAGGTCTGAGCAACTTCCATGCCACCTGGGAAAGGACCAGGCATTGTGCAGGGAAAGGTGCAGCTGGCCTTGGGAAGGCTCTTGGTCCTCTGTGGAGGAGAACAGACGTGTGAGGGAGGTTCAGCAGAGGAACAGAAGCATGTCTACTTTGCGGACCTTGCAGAGAAGGGTGGAAGTTGAGTAAAGCGTCAGTTTATCTGAGGAAAAGTGATGGGATTCTGGAGAACAGCTGGACGGCACACCAGCTCAAACATGAAGGGCTGACAGAATCCAGCATTATTTAGAGGGAAGGGCTCATGGCACAGGAAGAAACACTCAGCTGAGAGATCAGGAAGGACGTCTCCTGGGACCAGGGTCAGGCAATAGAAGAAAGTTGAGGAATCTCCATCTTCAGGAAGTTTTCAGCGACTGGTTGTCCTGAAAGCCATGGAACAAACATTTGTATAGGGTCTTATTTGCATGGGGTGCCCAGGGTGGGTAGCCAGGACTTCAGCAAGATGACTTTACAAAAATCTATTAACTGGGGAGTCGGCGGTGCAAGTCTATGGGGCAGGGGCCCTTTTCCGGTGTCCTGGGCTCAGGTGTTCCAGGTGTCTGTCTGTCCATTGGGTTCCAGGTGCGCTTCCTGGAGCAGCAGAACCAGGTGCTGGAGACCAAGTGGGAGCTGCTGCAGCAGCTGGACCTGAACAACTGTAAGAAGAACCTGGAGCCCATCCTCGAGGGCTACATCAGCGGCCTACGGAAGCAGCTGGAGACGTTGTTGGGGGACAGGGTGAGGCTGGACTCGGAGCTGAGGAGCATGAGGGACCTGGTGGAGGACTTCAAGAAGAGGTGAGCTGGAGCCACCACAAGGTCACAGGTCATGTGGCTCTGGGCTCCGCTAATCTTTGTGCCAGTATTTTTTAGAAGGGGAAGGAGAAAGCTCCAGGGTCAGGAGCTCATGTCCCCTTCTCTGGTTGTGGGGAAAAGGCCGGTTCTGTTGATGAGAACGTCCCGCCTGGGTGATAGGAAGAAGTTCCTATGCTCGGTGACCTACTGAAAGGTTCTGTTGCTGGTTTGGGGTGCCCAATAGGCAGCTGGCATTTTCCCAGGATATAGGGAGTGGGTTGCCAGCAAGACCCCCTGCGGACGTCTTACTCCTGTCACCAGCCTCTTGGTGCTCACCCGGAGACCTTGCTGGGGACTCTGCACCTGGAGCACTTCCCCAGCCAGTGGGAAGAGAAGATCCCTTGTCCGAGAGGGCTGAGGGCTCTGCCTTCTTCTCCTGCCCACAGATATGAGGTGGAGATTAGCAGGCGCACGGCAGCTGAGAATGAGTTCGTGGTGCTCAAGAAGGTGAGGTAGAGAAGAGACTCTGGTACCTCTTGCACCCCCATCCTAATCAACTCCCCCAGGACTTCCACTCAGGTCACCAGGGAGGGCACTGGTGCCTGATGAGGGTGGAGCCATAGTCCTGGCCTCCAGCAAGTTGGAGAGGAAGGACACACACCTGGAACAAGGCCAGAGACAGACAGGCCGGAATTCTGGACTAAGTCCAGGAATTGGGAAAGTCTGGTCTAGCTCAGCCTTCCTGTGTGACGGAGGAAACTGACTTCCTTTCTGGGCTTTGCTTCCTCCAGGCGTCTCAGAGGAAGGGCAGTGCCTGTGCCCCTTTCCTTGTCCCCAAAGATCCAGTGAGCCTGAGACAGCATTGATATTGAACAACTGTTCATCAATATGCTTCCCTATAGGAGGCTTTGGGGGTGAGGGCAGGTTGATGGGACGATGGCCGTGCTGACTGGTGGTTCTGGGCGCCCCCGGCAGGATGCAGATGCAGCCTATGCCGCCAAAGTGGAGCTTCAGGCCAAAGTGGACTCTCTGGACAAAGACATCAAGTTCCTCAAGTGTCTGTACGATGCGGTGAGGACACTCCCATGCCCCACCCCTCCCTGCCTCTTTCCAGCTGAGGGCTTTACCTGCTCTTCCAAGAAATGCCAGCAGGGACTGACTGGCAGAGGCAGAAGCCAGGGCATTCTGACTCTGTCCCCATCTCTCAACACAGGAGATCGCCCAGATCCAGACTCATGCCAGTGAGACCTCTATCATCCTGTCCATGGACAACAACCGCAGCCTGGACCTGGACAGCATCATCTCTGAGGTCCGGGTCCACTATGAGGACATTGCTCTGAAGAGCAAGGCTGAGGCTGAGGCACTGTATCAGACTAAGGTGGGCACTGGGCGGACCTCCCTCCCCCCACTGCCCCTCCGTTCCTGGGGAGGGTCACTCCACAGTGAATGCAGGAGACACCTCTGTGCTGAATGGAAGAGGGGTCTTAACCAAGGGTACAGTGACACTCTGATTCTATCAGAGACAAATCCTGGGAGTGGTATGGATGGACGTATCCCTCAGAGAGGCAGGGTGAGCCTCTGACGGAGGGCAGAAGTGAGCATTCCTACTATAGAACAGCTGCATTTGCAGGAATTGGGGCACGTTGCTGCAGGGTGGAGGAAGAGTCGCACATGGAAGAGTAGCTATGGATGGGCTGGGGAAACAAGGAGATGCCCTGAGCTCTTTTCTGAGCCCGTGGGAAGACCTCTCAGAGGAAGAGGAGTCTAGGAGTGGTCTGAGTAGCAGAGCTATGCTTTGGGGTGAAACCCTTTGGGGCCTCCACTCTGGTGCTCCCGGGGGGTGGGTGGGAGGTGTGGGTCACCCCCTCCCTCGTCTCAGCACTGACTTCCTGTCCCTGGGAACCAGATCCAGGAGCTGCAGTTGGCGGCCAGTCGGCACGGTGACGATCTTAAACATACCAAGAATGAGATGTCGGAGCTGAACCGGCTCATTCAGAGGCTGCGGTGTGAGATCGGGAACGTGAAGAAGCAGGTGGGCAGTACCCCACAAAGAACCCCAAGATTCAGCTTCCTCCTCTGGATGCAGAAAGGGGCCCACCCTTTGGGAAAAAGCAAATCTTCCCACCCTGGCTTAGGAGTCCTGGGCCATCCTCAGCCCCCCTTCCTCCCATCTCGGTCCCCCTGCCGTCCTGCCCAGAATCGGGCTGAGACTCACGCCTGTTGCTCTGACCCTCAGGTTGTAGATGAGGGAGCTGAGTGGGAGAGAGGGGGAGTCAGCACTGGAACCCGGGGTTCTTCTTTCACAGCCTCTTCCTGTGCCTGCCCCAAAAACATTCCCCATGTCCCCTTCAGGTGTCCCTCTGAGGATATGTTCTGTGCCCCTCAGGACACAGAACATATGTGGGGTGCAGGGGTGCAAATCAGGTGCCTCTGCAGCCACATTATGTTCCTACCCTTAGGATAGGACATAGCAATAGATCTAGCCCCCTGGGGTCCCCTGCTCTGTGCCATGGTGATATTTCCATTTTGGCTGGAGCCCTGTTTTATCTGAGAGTAGTAAATCTTAAGCACTGTGTCAGTAGCGAGACAATTCAGGGGGCAAGAGGATCCTTCCTGTGACTTTCCTAAGAATCAGGCCAACTCTGAGAGGGATAGAATTGCCAAGCGGGAGGAGCGAGCTGCCTGTGCTCCTCCCTGTGCCCACGGCCCTCTGTGTGACGTGGGGGTGCAGGCTCAGCTTCAAGACTCCACCTGTGGCTCATCTGCAAGTTCTGTGAGGGCCATTCCCCCCCCCCCCCACACACACACACTGTTTATTGGCATCACAGTGCCCTAGATGTCATCAGAGCCCGGTTTCTGAGGTTGTCACTACAATGTAATGTTGTAACTACCTCTTGCTCTTAGGGAAGGCTCTCTCACACCTTCAGGCTGGTTGTTGGGTGTTCAAATAGACCCTCCCTGCCCAGAGCTGGAAGAGTCCAGAAGCATGCGCTCTGGTTGCCAATGGTGAAGGTGTCGCCTGGGGAGACATTATGCAGCAGGAAGCTGGCCGCAGTGGGACCCTTGGTGTGCTGTCTTCAGGGCGCCCTGGCTGGGGTAACAGGCATGAAGCTCCAGGACCTGGGGACTGTGAATCCATAGACACAGATGCCTCCAGACCCAGGCACTACTACCTTGCAGATATTGGCATTTCTTCCTGCGCTCCTGAAATGCGGCCAGTGTGGCTTCCTGTGACAATACCTTTGAGCATCCATCTGCAATAGAAAATAGGGAGGTGGGCTCTGGTGTTGTCTTTGCAGCTCTTCCTCGATGTCACCCTTGTTGTCATGGGCCTCATCTGCAAAATGAGGAGGTTGTTCTGCTTAACCTGTAGATCTAGAAATTATTTTTTGTTCTGATGGTTTCTCCGTTTTTGCCCTTCAGTGTGCCAACCTGGAGATGGCCATTGCCGATGCCGAGCAGCGAGGGGACTGTGCCCTCAAGGATGCCCGGGCCAAGCTGGATGAGCTGGAGGCCGCCCTGCACCAGGCCAAGGAGGAGCTGGCGCGGATGCTGCGGGAGTACCAGGAGCTCCTGAGTCTGAAGCTGGCCCTGGACGTGGAGATCGCCACCTACAGGAAGCTGCTGGAGGG
>CAUYPK010162783.1:0-13560 GCA_963574355.1 Loris lydekkerianus | reverse complement strand
GGTTGGGTGGGTACCGGGGCCCGGTTTTGGTGGCCCCCGGTGTGGCGGTTGGCACCGGGTTTTACCCCCCCCCCCCCCCCCGCCACCCTCCATGCTTGTGTCAGCCACCCTGCTCGAAGCTCTGGCCATCAGGCATTTGCTACCTGCAGCCAAACACATCTCTAGAGAAAGGATGGCATCGGGTTACAAGGACGTGAGCCACGATGGTACAGTCAATTCTCCCTGTCCTGTCCCATCTCCAACAGACTTGTTGCTTTATTAGGCAACGCTGTCTTGAGAGCTGAGTCCCTCCTACCCTCCTCACTCCAGGGAGGAGCCAGGGAGCCAGAGGCTTGTTTCCTGCCATGCGTGGCTTGGGACCCGGTATGCCAGGTCCAGCTCCTGGTGGGGACACAACCGGCTTCATGGGGCAGCCCTGTCCTCACTCAAGGGGGCTTCCCCACTGTCCTGCTGGACAGGCCCCCTCACTTCCCATCATTTGTAACAGGCTCTACAAACAAGCTTCGTAACCCTCATGTTTTCTCATAATCCTCTCCTTTAACTACATGACCTTTTTGAGGTCAAATCCCAGAAATGGTGGATTTTGTGCAAGACGCAGGAGCTAAGAACTGAAGGCCACTGGGCAAACTTCCTGAAGCAGGGCTCACCATCCCCACAGCCTGTGCCAGGGAATGGACAGGGACCTTCGTGGTAACACCTGCCCTGGCTCTAGGCAACAGCCCCTCTTATAAAGCCCATGATCTCCACTGGTCAGAGAAGTAGATGTTAGACCACTCCTCCTGTTCTCCTCATAGGGCAAATATGGCGAATCAGTCGGATCAAATAAAACTTTCCTTCCTTGTCGCAATAATAGGATCATTGTGTAACAGATGAGCACCTGGACATTGGCCGAAATCCTCTTACTGTTTCAACAACACATTCGTCTGGTGAATTGAGCCCCACGGGCCTCCCCAACTGGACCATTGCCCAAGATGCAGGGAGGAAGGACCACAGCCCAGTGTGAGAAGCTGAGCCGGTGGTGGAGGTGATGGTGCTGCAGGAAACACCTGTGGCCTTACGACCACCAAGACTTCTGTTTCCCCATTCTGCCTTTGAAATGGGAACTTCCACTACTCTTTGCTCTGAAGTGCAGGAGGGTTCTCTAACAAAACAAGCATGCACGGCGTGTCTGCGTTTTCAGCAGTCTCAGCTCATGTCACAAGAAGCTTCTGGAAGCCCTGGAGAGAGACTTGGAGCCTGGCCACACTGTCCAATCTTCCTTGTGTTTGTTATTTTATTAACATTTGGCTCTTGCATATCAAATACAAAAACATTGTTTCTTAAGTTGTGGAATTTATGTTACTTCATTCTATTATAAACGTGGCACACTTTAGCAGTTATTAGGAAGGCTGTCACAACTCAATTAATTATTAAGTGCTCTTAAATATATCAAACTGTATTTGTGAATTTATTGTGGTTTCCTTACATTCACTTCAGTGAACTCGCTCATAAAAACAAAAGCTTTCCACGCATTTAACAAGTAAATGTAATAAACTAAATTTATAAATACAGCGATTCTCAAGTTCTCTTAAACATCCCAGGCCTGTTTACAAGTGTTAACTAAATTATCTAACAATTTTCAGTTTAAAGTAGCACGTCTAAATTTAACTATGCAATTATGTGTTTTAATTTGGAATCATGAGTCTAATTCCTTAGATATTCTGTGTCAGATTCTCTTAAATATCACAAATACTTAAAACACAAAGTGTAAACAGATTGTTCCTAACAACCAAAAAAATGTTGATACTATGGTTTTGATTTTTTTTATTCTCTCTATTCTTAATTTCTTAATTCTAAGCCTTCCCAAGATTAAAGACAAATGCCCATTGGGACAGAAACTGGGCCAGACAGAGTGAGCCATCATGTCACCTGCACAGACAGCAGAGGCTCTGGGGTCCATTTCTTCCACCACCATATGTGTGAATTATTTTCCTTACAACAACCATTTCTCCAAATCTCTGGACACCAGCTAGGAATTCTACAATCTAATTCAATTCTGAAGTTGGGGCAGACAGACCCTGAAGGTTAAGATCTCAGCCCCACATATCGTCCACAGGCCTCCCAGGGCTCTGATCCACCAGCTAAAACTGGAATTTCATGGCCCCCAACTTGAGATCAATCATTTTCCAGAATGGCTTATGAACTCAAGGGAAGACTTCACTTCTGATTACCAGATTATCACAAGGACAGATAAACAGTCTTGAGCAGAGGGTGTCCAGTGAAGGACCTCCTGGCTTGGGGCTGATGGGTGCCCCTGTCCTGGCATGTCCAGGTGTTCACCTCCCTGGGAGCACCCTGAGTCCCATGGTTTGGGGTTTTTATGGAGCTTCATTCCAAAGGCACAATGTTCTAAGTCACTGGCTATTGGGGAGGGGTGTGCTGAGCTCTCACTAATGGACCCAATGTAGGGGAACGTGACACACCTCCCAGGTGAAAGGCTCAGCTACAACTTGGACTTGACCTAACAAAGGCAAACAATGGGACCCAATTGTCTGTACCCAGGTATTGATCTGAAATAAGAAAAAAAATCTTTGACTGTCAGAGATGGGCTTGACCTCCAGGGCCCCCCTCCCTGTGTGGGGTCCAGTTCTCTGGACCTGCCTGGGTCTTTCAGGCCCTTGGCCCCCATCCTTAGGCTGTCTAGGGCCCTAGTCCCCAGTCCTATCCCTGGAACACAAAAAATGACTCGCCCCCCTGGACCCTCCGAGGTCCTGTCGGAAGCCGAGACAGAGACCACATGTCACAGCAGAAGACATTCCCTCTGTCCTGTCACTTCCTGAGTGACTGTGCCAGGAGCCCGGGGAGGACCCAATGCCCAGGTTCCTCATTGCTGGTAAACTGAGGCAGGCGTGCTGGCCTCACTGGAGACCCCACTGGTCACCATGAGCCATTTGCCTACCTGCCGTGCCAGAAGGAACTCTCAGACCGTTCCCTCAGAGTGGGGATGGCAGGGCCTTTCCTTTGGACTCAGCACTCCTGGCCCAGTTCTTGCGAAACCTTTGAACATCTCAGCCTCATCCTGGGTCTGAATCCTGTGACCGAGGCCCTGCTGGAGACGTCACTCCTGCCAACCTACTTCACAGTGGGATCCGGAAGGATCCGGCCCCCTCTTCCCTCCCTGGGCCTCGTTAACTGTGGGTCTGTGATGTGTTACAAGTTTTTTTATTTTCTTTTAGGTCAGGGCAAGTTTCATAAAAATTAGAGCTGGGCAGTTAACGCGACCTCAGCCACCTCCTCTTGGTGACTCTGAGAATGAAGAGGAAAAAGGAGACAGTCTCCTTCTCTGCTCCCACACGGCTGCTTCTCTGCTTGGAGTTAATTAGTCTCAAAGAGGAAAATATCCCTGCTTCATCTACAAAGAGTCCACCACAGCCAGCCCTGAGTAGCCCCTTCCACATCTCTGGAAGTGACCCTGTGACTTCCATAAGTTCCCTGCTGGGCCTTTATTTAAAGTTCTGCAAATGAATAGATTGTTCTCAAACAGCTCACCTGCACTTCTAAAATTCAAATCCCTCCACAATGGGATTTGAAAACAAACCTGGCCCTGGTGTACCTTATAGCCTCTCTCTCCCTCAATCTGTTAATAAAAGGAGGAACTCTGAGTAAGTTTAAAAAAAAAAACCTATGTATATGAAAACTACATATATGTACATATACCAAAAACCTATGTATGTATATATATGAAAATGGAATTCAGTAGACCTCCAGAGCTGACCCCTGCCCTACAATGACTGCCTCCTTATGCTGACCAAATTTCCATGGACTTGAGGTGCACCACACGTACGTTTCAGGACGGTAGGCCCAGTCCCTTGTGTTGACCACCTCGTGTTTTGATCAGTTGGTTACTGTCCCCCGGGTGGTCATTTACCGAGGTTCCACTGCATAAACTATGTGTGTATACATACGGAAACTATATATATGAGGTTAAGGTCCCTAATTCAAAGTTTGCGTCTGCTTTCCATTTAGGCAGTGACACTTCCTTTCATCTCTTTGGGCCTCACTTTCCTCCTCTGTAAAAAGACGAATTCAGGCTAAGTGAACTTTCAAAGTTTCTTCCTTCTACGGGACGGGGAGCAGTAGGGCAGGCTGGGAGAGCCGGAAGAACTCAGTGCCAATTACTTTTCATCGAGCCCATAGTAAGTGGGAGCCATGGTGTTGGAATGTTTCCATCCAAGTCCTTTACTTGGCTGTAGCAATATTTTCATAAACTGACCTGAACTTCCTGAGATAAGAAAAAATGTGAACTTCTAGGTGACCAAAATGGAATATTGCAAGGGAAATATGCTGTGAAAATTATGCTGAGATTGTTATCCTGATGGAAAGGCAAAGAAGTTCTCCTCATTCCAGGAAACCATTTAAGGGCAGACAATGGCAGAGAGATGGGACGTTTCTGAGATGAGGCGCCGCTACATTTCCTGGGCTCGCTAGGACAAGCTGGGTTTAGGAGGCCCGTGAGCAAATCCCCGAGGTCACCGGATGCCACATGCAGAGCTCAGCTTCTCTGGAAGTGGTGGGAGGAGAGAAAGTGGGATTAGTTGGAAACAGTGAACAGCCCAAAGTGTGACTCAGCTCTGAGCATCGTTCTACGAATGTTACAGACATTCATCATGATTTCTGGGCCATTGGAGATGAGGAAGCTGAGCCCAGGGAAGGTCCTGCCCAACACCAGACAGTCACTGGTGACCCCTAGCCCTGCCTGTCTGACCTCCGGGTCTGCCCCTTACGCCACACACCTGCTGTCTCCCCCTCAGGGAAGGCTTTCTTGGAGCAGGCCTCAGATGACCCTTTTAAGTCAGATATCCCCTCTTTTCACAAAACACAAGTGAATGCCCGAAGGCCATGTGTGGCAGCAGTTTTACTTCTAGAAAGCTGTCTACATTTCCATAATAAAATTCTGTTTCACCCCAGTCTTATTTGGAGGTAAAAAATGCTTAAATTTCCTTATTAGCCCCTCTAAGACAAAAGAGCAGAGGAAACATGGGGAAGGGAGGTTCATGAATGAACAAAGGGACACCTTCTAAGCTACTCCCCAGCAGGCCACGCACTGGAAGAAAAACTGAGTACTAGAAACACGGTTAACGTAAAGAGCTCTTTGGCGTGGCCTTTCTAGTGAGAAGGCTTTGGGGCCTTCACCCAAACATCCTAGATGTGATATTTGGCAGTTTCTGCCCTTAGAATTGAGAGTGGGACACTATAGTTTGAGAAGAAATAACTGTGTTCAGGTGTAAAGTACTGGCTGGGGACAGCCCACCACATGCCCACAGCTATCCTCTGAGATTTCTCTGGGGAAGCAAGTGCTCTGGGGGTGGACACGTGGCCTTCAAGTCAGTGTCCTGGAAATCTGTGGAGAGAAAAATCTCTTACAGCTGTCACTGAATTAAGCTGTTTCTATTTTCATTTATAATACAAGACCAACCTCATGTTGTACTTTAAAAAGCATAAAAACCAGAGAGGTCAGAACATAAAAACTCTGATTTAAAATGACTGAACACCCATGACACTCCACATCCAGAATACTTTTGCTTTCCAAGGAAGGGACCATTCATTTCTCAGGAGTAGAAGACTCTTGGTGCTGTTCCGATGGCCTCCACTCTGCCGATCTGCCTCCCTCGACCTTTCTGTCCCGTCTCATACCATCCATGGGCCAGGGAGCTCCCCGGGGGTGCAGGCCCTTCCCTCAGGGTCTCATCTGCCATGGTCATGGATTCTGCTCCCTGCGGACAGCCTCCAGTGGACACTCTGCCATGCCCACCCTCGTGTGGTCATGCGACACATGTGAAAACGGGTGCACCATGGGAGCACACAGTGTGGCCACACACGTGCGAGAACATGCACCTCATCTGGCCGTGAAACAGGCCTGGGTATAGACGTGGCTCTGCCCTTGGCCACACAGTGCAGATGCCCTTACAAACACTTATAGACACATAGTGAGTATGTTCACAGCTTACCTTTTCCAGTACATTTTAACTTTTATTCTGTTCTGGGTAGAAACCATATTTCTCAAAAGGAGCTCCATGAGGCATCCCTGGACAACATGTTTATTAGCTGTAGCTTTACTTAAAATGTCAGTATCTGAACCATCATCACGTGCCACAGGGAAAAGATCTCACACTAGCAAGGGCCCCAGGAGAGCTGGAAGAGGGGGAAAGTGTCTCCTGGGAGGAAATTCCATCTTGCTTGACAACCAACTCACCCAGCCAGCTGTGGGACTCCAGTCAGGAAGAGGAACGGCAGAGTCGGCAAGGTGGGTGCCTTCCAAACACACGCTGGGTCCAGATGGGCTTCCCAAGTGCACTGGGACTAGAAGGCCACTGCAGCGAGCAGGAGTCTCAGCCCGACAGGTGAGGTGTGGTGCAGCTGCAGAGCCGGCAGGGGCCACAGGACGCCTCCAAGGCAGAGAGCCCCACTCCAAAGATGGGGCAGATTGCAAGATTCCCACAGCATGGCCAGGATGTCTGAGCTGGCCCAGGTCCCTTCCAGCTTCCTGGGACACCTGACGTGGACAGTGAGGGTGGTGGTTGGCACCAGACCTCAACCTTCTCCTGCAGCCACACAGAACAGCAGTTTGCAAAACTGTGTGTATCTCCATAAAGCTTGGCCTGTGGTGTATGTGTCCCAAACAACACATCTGTTAAAGCAAAACTGAAGGGCGGCACCTGCTGTCTATTCCCACAAAGCCCCAGGACAATTCCAATGTGTGGTTGGGATGGAGGACCGGTGCCACCACAGCCTTGGTGGCCCATGCTTGTTCCTAGTAGAGTTTAAAGGGGCAGGTGGTCTTACGCGGGGGGGTCACACAGACAGACGGGGATGGGAAGCTCAGAGGTGACACAGAGACAGCCACCTGCAGCCTGGTCCAGCTCCGCCCTCCAGGTGAGCACCTGCGGGGGTGGTGGTGTTGGGGTTCCTGGCTGCAGCTGGTGACCCAGGACAGACTCACTCTCCAGACCAGAGACACTGGCTGGGTCCAATGGGCTTGGTGCTGACAGGTGAGTCCACAAGAACAGCAGCTGCTCATCGCCTGACAAGCATCACGAGAAAGAAGAGAAAGAAAATTAAAAGGTAAATCTTAGGTAAGAAGGAGTTTTACCCGGTAGTAGGAAGAAAAGCTGCAGCTGACCAGTGTTCGGGCCCCAGAGCTGCCAGCGGAGGCCGTGAGCGTGCTCGGAGCGCCCTCTGCTGGGCGCAGTCGGCAGCGCCCACGTTCTCCGCCACCGCAGCACTTTTGGGTGCAGGCTGCGCACGTCGCCCCGCATCTGCCGTGAGCACCCGCGCTGTTTGGGAACGGAAGTGAGCCTGGGGCATCTGCGGGTTAGTGAGTGAGCACAGCGACACAAAGGACCATCTGCTCAGTTGTTCTCAATTAGGCAATTTTGCAAGAAAATTGGACAAATTATCGATTTGACACTGCAATTACCAAAAATAACTAAATTCTGTCTTCTTCTACGTCAAATCATTTCAGTTTATGAGAGAAAGGAAAGGAGGATTAACAACTTTTAATTACCAAGTCTCTGCTGATTTGTTTGTTCTCTAAGAAGCTTTGACACATTGAAAGTGAAAATCCCATCACCTCCAGGGCTGCCCAGACCGGAAAGTTTCTCTGCTCACATCAGGCAGCCCCACCACCAGGTGGGAACACACGTGCTCGGGTTTCCCCTTCTCCTCAGATCAAGGAGTTGCACCTTGGACCAGGGATCCACGTTCTCTGTAAAGGACTTTCTGTTAGCCCAGGATTGCCGTCACATTCTTGTCACACATTCTGGAGATTCTACCACCCTCCAGAAGCAACCTTGGCTACAAAATCTCCCTGGTCCCTTCCAAACTGTTTGGTCTCCAGACTTCCTGAATAATCCAATCATGATTATCGAACAACCCTGGATATGGGACACACCACAGTTGCAAACACGTGATTCAAAGAGCACCCTCCCTCTCAGAACCTTGGCATATTCATGGAAGACGTCAGACCAGCACCCAACCATTGTACACTTGTCCTCAACACAGTTGGCGAGCTGGGCCTTTCATAGGCATCAGCACACAGTCCGTTCACCACAGTGCGAGGGGCTGTCTACCTTTATCCCTGCCTCCTGGATGGACGCAGGGAGGAGGACTGGAGGCTGGGCTATTTCGCCCCAACTCGAGATGTTCCCATTTGCAATCTGCCTCTTTAGAGCTCCGTCAACGTCATGGCTCCGTGGATTTGCTATGCAGGCAGCCAACCTGTTGGTATCATGTTTTACCCATAACTCCCCTAAAAGTAAAATGGAAAAGAACAATCTGTGTCCTAGAGTCTGCTGATAAAACCACGATCATAAGGGAACGCATGTCCATGCAGCTTCAAAATTTGTTAAAATGGATATTTCACTCAGGGGAGAAAAGCCAGTCCTGGCAATGAATGGTGGCCCTGAGCCGTGAGGCTGCACAGGCCAGGGCAAGGATGGCTTGCAGGCACTGCCCAGTTTGCAGTTAAAACTGAGCCCCTAGGCATTGCAGTTTAGGTGTCCTGCCCACGTCCCTTCTTTGTAAACTGTGGTGTGGCAATACGTGGCTTTCTGACTTACAGCCCCCATTTAAAAATAGGGTTTTCAGAGGAAACTCCTTAATTTCTTTTTGTGTGATTCTGTTTCTGTAGTAACTGGCGCTCTCAGTGCTTAAAGGTTTTGTAATTGAACAGGTGCAAGAAACAAAAGAGGCTGGTGGCTGAATTTGTAAACGGTCACAGCAAGATGCCCGGTGTAAAGGCCGAGCTTCGTTATCCCACCTGACACTGCATGGGGGTCGGCAGCCAGCTGAAGTGGCGATCGTCACTGCATCACAGTTGTGTCCAGTGGGGGCTCCAGCACACGGGTGACACATGGTTCTGAGCTCCGTTCCTGCTGGAGCCCTCCTCAGTATCTGTCCTATTTGTGCTTCTGGAAATCAGAAACCAATTTCTAGAGATCTCAAGATTTCCTCCCAGAAGTGAATAGATGCAACTTTTCTTTTCAGACTCAGCTTCTGACTTTTCAGCTTCTGACTCTGCCACACACTGGGGAAGACAGTATTGAGGGAGTGACGATCTTACGAGCAGAGAGAATTGTGTTGACACTACCATCAGAGGTGAAGGGCTGCTTGCACCAAAGTGCCTAAGAAGTAGGCTGATTTCTTCTCTTTGAGTATTTTGTTTTGATGGGTTTTACAATTTTAAAGCTGAAAAAGTCTCAAAAGTCATTCTTACATTGAAAAGTTCCTGAGACTCAGCAGCCACACGAGATGAGACAGGGTCCTGGTTCACAGGAACGGGGACACCTGTGGGGGGCCAAGTGGCAGGTGCCCATAGTGCAGGAGGAGGCTACAGGCCACAGGGCAGAGGACTGGCCCAGATCACCCCAGAGGCTCTCATAGGGCCTAGACTCAGAATCAATTCCCTGAATTCTAAACCCTCATTCTTCTTTCAACCATGCCGAGTCCATGTCACAATGCTCAGGCCCAGCAAGGGGCTGCACCAAGTGGGCCCTCCTCTGGCTTCAGGGAAATGAATATATTCTTGAAAATGAACTGTTCAAAGCACTAAGTACTGCATGGGAAGTGTACAGACACTCAGTACATCAGTACACAAAGAAGAACTTTAAAAATATTAAGTCTGTTTACAGTCCGTGGGCTTCCAGAGGGACAGGTGCATCTTGCTCGAGTCCCCTCTGGGAGATCATGGGCTGGTTAATTGGAAGTTCAGTTTTTTTATCTATAGACTGAGACAGAGAAATAGAAGAGCTCAGCTTCTAACATGGGACCGCACATGGGAGTGTGTCAGCCCTGGCGACTTTATACCTGCACTCCTAGGAGATTCAGCTGTAGCCCCAAGGAGAGGCTCCTCTGGGGACTGGCTTCCTGAGCTCATACCCCTGTTCAGGACGTGCACAGGGCCAGCTGGCACTCAACAGTGAAAGAGGGGCCTGTGGGAAAGAGAGAAGACCCTGGCTCTGCCTCTCACACCTCATGGCATGGCACAGATTCCCTGAGCCTCGACTTCCCTGTCTGTGCAAGTCGGGGTCTATCCCCCACTCCAGTGGCCTGTGGGCTCAGTGTGGGGTGAAGCCCATGCAGTCTCCATGATGCCTCATCTGACAGAGCTCTGAAGCCACCAAGGCTGAGTATGGCCCCGAGATGCTTCCTAGGCCCCCACGGTGCTGGTGACGAATATGAGCCACTGAAACCCACCCGAGTGTCGTCCAGTCCGCAGGTGCCACAGAACCGAAGCTGGGCAGTGACTGGCCAGGGTGCCCCCGGATTAGGGTGTCCAGGAAAGGCTTAAATTTGGGGCAGCTGTTTGTTTCACTGAACAACGTGGTAACCACTTGGGGATTTGATCCTCGGTGGAAACCGCCTCAGAGTCAGTGGGGTGCTGCTGCTCCCTGTCAACACAGCTGGGGGACGATAGCCCCAGAGAACCAGAAAAATGGAAGGAAATTGGTTTTGAAAAATGAAAAGAAAAGCCACCTGCCAGTTCCCAGAGGGGAGAGGAAGGTATGAGTCTGAGTGATGAGGCAGGGCATGGTGGGACCACCTTGTGGACGTCAGCAGAGGTGCCCAGTGGTGACAGTGGGCACTGACCTTGCGGGCTTGGTGGCATCAGTTCAGTCCCACAGAGATGTACGTCCGGGACCTTGGACCTCAGCTTCAGGTGAGCTGCAAGTGAATAACCATCCAAGGGCCACACAGGGCCGAGCTCAACCCGACACCTGTGCCAACTGGAGACACCATTTCCCTCATGGCTTGCTGCACAGAAGCTGCTGTGACCTAGGCAGATGACACCACTGATTTTATGGGTCTGTTTACCTGGGCTACAGGATGCCCAGCTAGCTGGCTGAACATGACGTGGGCATCTGGAGAGTGGGTCTGGGCAAGGTCAGCATTTGGTCAGGGACTGAGCACAGAAGCCCCACCCTCACTGATGCAGGAAACACTCCTAATCTGGTGACAACCTGGGAAGAACAGCAGGTGAGGCCCCAGGTCTGCTCTGTGTGAGCAGGGACATCATCTGCTACAGCTCTGGATGTCCCACGTCCTTGTTCTCAGGCTGCAGAGCTCAGGCGGGGGCTCCCAGCATCAGCTCTCTGCATCTCCAGCTCACAGTGGGCAGTGTTGGGACCCTCAGCTCCATAAGTACATGAACTGATCCCTATAATAAACCTCTTCTGGCTGAGCCCGGGGCTTGTGCCTGTGATCCCAGCAGTCTGAAAGGAGAAAGAGTTCACTTGCAGCCCAGAGTTCAAGAGCAGCCTGGGCAACATGGTAAGACCCCATCTATAAAAAAAAAGTTTTTAAATGAGCTGGGTATTGTGGCAGGCATCAACCATCTGCCACTCAGGAGGCAGAGGCAGGAGGATCCCTTGAGTGCAGGAGCTGGAGGCTTCAGGGAGCACTCCAGGCTGGGTGATAGTGCAAGACCCTTTCTCCAGATAAATGAATCTCCCCTGGACGTGCTTCCCTCCATCCCTCTCTCTGTGCTGGGGGCTTTGTCTCCCTGGAGCCCCCTGACTAAGGCAGAGGGGAAGGCTGTGGAGGGATGGACTGTGCTGGTGCCATTGGGAAACTCAAGAGCCCAAGAGAATAACCAAAAAATAATGAATATATGATCTTATCTGCAATGATAAGTCACCATTTCCCAAGGCTAGAAATATGACTGTCAACACATGCCATTCATAAATAAAGAAAACAGTAAGATATTGGCTCATTCAAAAGAAAACAGGAAGTGCAGAGATAACACAGGAGGTTGGAGGGCAAAGGAACTTGTGAATGGGGAGGCTGCCCAGTCTCCTACAGGCTAACAAAAAGATAATGTTTGTGGTTAGACCATCTATAGAAAGGGAATCAATTGTGTGTGTGTGCCAGACAACCTTCATTTGCATTGCTACAGGCAGGACTGTGTTACTAGTTAACCTCTGTTCCTGGGGATCCGTGTGACAGTCTGGCCAACAGGAAATTGGTGAGAAGGGTCCCCTGTTCCCCCTGGCAGGTCCCACCCACCCCTCACGCCCACACCCAGGCAGCCCAGGGCAATCCTGATAGGAGTGGACAGAAAATCTAAACAACTAAATTCCAGAGTCTGCTGCCTGGTGACAGGTTGTGTTCCCCTGGAGCTCACAGCCCGGCTGTCCACCCCAAATTTGAACTTGCAAATCCAAGTGAGGACTCCATTCCTGTGAGTGTGTCCTCAGAGGACAGCATCCCAGGCCAAGAGGGTGAAAAAATCAGTTGTGAACCTAAGACAGAGGGTTAGGCCGGCACAGGGGAAGCAGAGTGCCCCAGGGTGTCCCAAAGCTTGTCACCTTGCACGGCCCTCCTGGAGCAGAGCAGAAATTTCCCTCAATCAGGGAAATTGAATAATAATAATAATAACCAGGTCCTTATTAATCTCAGCTACAAACCAGCCACCCTAGAATTCACGTCTAGAAACGTCAAATCAAGGGAGAGGTTCTTTCTCTGGACTGCTGTGAATGCACACGCCCCAAATCTGACTCAGCTGTGATTTTGGAGAAACCGCTGACAGGAAGGTGGTTTCTTAGACAACCTTCAAACATCTGAACACTGGAAAAGATGCTCTAAAGAACTGTCTGGCATCCAGCTTTGAAAAAAACGCTTTCAATTATCTGGTCCCTCTTCTTGTTCTGAGCAGAAAAATAAAGCATGCTCCTCACAAAGAAAAAGATACATTTTTTATTTCTAATGCTCCTGCCTCCTGTGACGGGACGAGGCTGGCCAGGGAACCACTAATAGTTAAATCCAGGCCCCTCCTTGGTCCAGTTTTGCTGTAAGAAATAATGTTCCAAATTAGTGCTGTTCATCACACCTGAATTAACATGAAAACTTCCATCAAATTAAAATCATTTTGCAAGATTGGAGTTGTTTCTTCAATGCCTGAAATCCCAAAATGAAGGCGTGGTCATGCATAGAAATCAAGACATGAAAGAACTCCCAAACCCTGTCACAGCCTCAGAGCTGGGGACTGGGGTGGGGATTAAATATTCACACACACACTGGACTTCAAAGATTTTCTGGTCAGTTACTGTGTGTGGCTAGGGTTCAGAAAGGTCAGCATGCTGTGTGCCCTGTGGGGTGCAGTGTGTGCCCTGTGGGGTGCAGTGTGTGGGGTGTGCCCTGTGGGGTGCAGTGTGTGCCCTGTGGTGTGCAGTGTGTGGGGTGTGCCCTGTGGTGTGCAGTGTGTGGGGTGTGCCCTGTGGTGTGCAGTGTGTGCCCTGTGGTGTGCAGTGTGTGGGGTGTGCCCTGTGGGTACAGTGTGTGCCCTGTGGGGTGCAGTGTGTGGGGTGTGCCCTGTGGGGTGCAGTGTGTGCCCTGTGGGGTGCAGTGTGTGGGGTGTGCCCTGTGGCCCTGTGGTGTGTGCCCTGTGGCCCTGTGGGGTGTGCCCTGTGGGGTGTGCCCTGTGGTGTGCAGTGTGTGGGGTGTGCCCTGTGGCCCTGTGGTGTTCCTTTTTCTGGGTGTACTTGTTCCTCCCCTTCCGTTTCCAGGTCACCAGCTCCAATAAGG
>CAUYPK010162781.1:0-11596 GCA_963574355.1 Loris lydekkerianus | reverse complement strand
GAGTTCAATGGAAGTGTTTCCTGGATTCCATAAAGATTTGACTCAAATTCATTTTTCAAATATTTAGAACTATTTAGGAAAACTAAAAAAAAACTTAAAAAAATGTTAACCAGTGTGATATAAACGTGTCAACCGGTCTGTAAAACTACTGTATTATGCCCCATGATCATATCAATGTACACAGCTATGACTTAATTAAAAAAAAAAAAAAAGAAACTACCAAACTATTTTCTGCACTGTGGCCTTTTAATATTGATTAGCTCTCCCTGATTGAGAAGTGTAGCCTAGTGGATGTACCCCGCTAAGATAACTTACTCTTCCTTAGGGTGGGGTAAGTCACAAGTAGGAATAAAGCCAGGGTGTTATTCCAGCTGAAGTCTCTTCACATGTACACATAAGACAGGGAAATGGAGCATGCCAGTCACAACAGATGACATACATTGGAAGGAATAACTGATATCTGCATATTAAACACAAACTGATTGAAGACCTATAAGGTGCCAGAGAGCATGACAAACACTGTAGTTATAGAAACAAGGGCAATTGTCTTTCTTCTGTGGGCTCAGATTCTAAAAGCAGAATCCTTAATATATTTAAAAATCCAATTCTATGAAATAAAAATGTAGTATTATGTGGTGATGTTTCTCAATGATTGGTGACCTCACTCTTACATTATGTCAGTTCCTAAAATATTTAAAGGGCTCTGTCCAAAAAAATTAAACATAATTCAGCTGAGATGAGCACTGCACCAAACTGAATAAATTATAGTGGTTCATCTGTCTTTTAAAATAATATTTAAATTAAGAAACCAAACAGAATCATTAGTTGTACTTTATTATTAAAATCAAATACTTTTACATAAATGAAAGTTAATAGGTAGGCAACGTACACTGCAGTAATTGCATTATATTTGTCAATTCCAATTTACAACTTTACCACCCTCATGTAATATGTGAATCTGTCCCTAAATTCCTGAGTTCAGGCACTACCAGTGAGCTGATTATATCTCTGCCTACTCTACTTTACCATTGTCAGACACTATCTGAAATATTATACCAGCACAATACCCCATTCTTGGGATGATGCCTGATCCCAGTGAGTCATTTCTCATGGATCTGCCTCCACATATCCCAAACCCCTGTTCTGCATGATTTGGTACCACATTAGTGTGGGCCACAGAGAACACCCATCTCTTGCTAAAAATAATTGCACTAGTTCTACAGAGAAAGCTTAGCTCAGGCTTTTGAAATGGAAATAGACACAGGTAACAATGCCTCCTTTATTGCTCTATATAAATTGTATTTAAACTGTTAGGTAATGTACACATTTTGCTAGTTAATGGCTGTGTGCCTGGTGTTGTCAAAGACCATGATGGAATATTCTGACAGGTTGGCAGTTTCACTCATGTGATTGAATGTTCAGATTATTTCCTCCCCATGACAGGCTACAAAGTACCATAAATAATTTTTGAGTGTTTTTGACAAAGAAATGCATATCATTTTCTTTCTAGAGAGTGTATGCTTTTGAGGTTTGGCTCCTGAATTTGAACAAATTCTTATAGTGTATCTTCCATGTTCTTCTTCCACCTACCATCATTAAGGGCTATGAGATTGTGTTCAAATGCCAGCTTTTACATTAAGTTAAAATCCAAGTTGGTGTGGTTCATGTAACTGGAAATGCCTTTTCAGGGTTGCCTGAAAAAAAGTTTGGATCTATGATTTCAATTAGGACACATCATTGGATGTATTGAAGCAATTGAGTTCTATAAAGTACCTGGGTTTATGTCAAAGACCAGATCTAGAATGTGACCAAGCCCACTGCTGAAAATACACCATATCAGTTAAATGGATAAATGTAGTAATTAATAAAAAAGAAGTTCATCTACAATCTAATTCTGGGTGTCAATAGGAAGATTCCATTCTGCAGAAGAGATTCAGAAATTCCTGTTCCAACATAGATAACCATACATTAGCGTCAGGGCTTCTGTATGCTCATTATAATCCTAGCTGATCCTCTGAGGGATGCTATCTCATTCATTTAAATGTGTTATAATAGAAAATGAATCTGCCAATTCTATTCTACATAATAGGGGTTTTAAAAATAAAATAACTTTTGTTGTGTTAGCAGACATTATTTTGATCAATTGAAGGTTGTCTGAGCTTCAGTTTTCTTAGGCAAATCTTGATCTTCCCCTACCACTCTAAGGATTTTGGTTTCTAAGTGTTTTTTGATGTTGCCAATCTAATCTACATTCTATTTATAGCTGTTGTGTATCTCTCCTTCCCTCCTTGGGCTACTCTCCTCTCATGTAAGTGGTACTTCAGTGAAACCAAATTCCTTATTTTGTAAGTCTCTTAATAGAACTGTATGACTGAAGATTTTTTCCAATTTCCTTGGCAAGTTTGGTTACTACAGTGATGAGATAGGGCTATGATGTGGCCAGGCTTTGGAATCACAGCAGGGCAAGTTATTCAACTGTTCTGTGCCTCACATTCCTCACCTGTCAAAAGAAAATAGTGGTAGTACTTACCTTACAGGGCTTTAAAAGGATTAAACGGAATGTAGCACCTGAAACACTTCATGCAGTCCCTGCATACAGTAAATGGACTTAAAATAACAAAAGATGATGATGAACACTGGGGTTCTTCATAGATAAGTTGTCCCAATCCATACTGTTAAGCAAACCACTCTTGGAAAGTATCCCCTTGATCTCATTTAATTTGTTTGAAAATAAGAATATTCACCATCTTTGAGAATTATTTGCCCATCCCTTCTCTTCTGACATGTCTCAGGTTTCTCACCTTTCCTCATATTACAAAGGTCACTCAGAGATCTAATATGCAGGTGCTCTCTTTGCTCGGATGCCATCTAAATAAACCAGGAGATTTTTGTTCATTCATAAAATACCCGTAGGGTGCCTGCCAAGTGACAATTACTATCCTAGGGATATAGGATGAACAAAACAATAGTCTTGCCTTTATGAACCTTCTATCCCAGTAAGTAGAAAATCACTTAGGATAACTAGGCGTTCTTTTCTAGTATCCTTGCCCAGCTTTGACCCCCAGCCCACTCCATTATTCTGAGGTACACTACTTTTGTTCTGCCTTTTTTAACCATTGGTTCATTACCTTTGCTGGAGAATATAGAAGCAAAATGGGAGTTGAAAATCTGTGCTCTCCCTCTCCTCTGGTTACAGCATGCTGTTCATAGTAATGAGCCTAGCATTTTCTCCTTCATTCTTTCTGGAAATGAGAAACAAATTATTTTGGGGAAAGCCTTACCTTCTTCTAGGCTTCACTGTTCTGACACTGTGCACTTCTTGATCTTGGACTTAAACCCAAACTTCTTTGCTTCCTGGCTGTGTGACCCCCAGCAAGCCTCTCTGACTTTTAGTTTTCTCATTGTTAAGTAAGGGTAATGATTACCATTTTGGAGGGTTGTCATGAACATTAAAATGAAAGAATGTATAGGCCTCACACAAAGTAAATGCTCAATAAATAGCTATGTTTAGCTAGAGTAAGAAATGCCTGTTTTCAAATCTGTGTTTCAAATTCACTAGCTGATTGACCTTCAGCAAGTTACCTATTTTCATTGAATCATGGTTTTCTTTATGTAAATTTAAATTTAGTATCTACTCATCTACATAATTACTCTGCGGATTAAATAACATGTAATATTAATGACATTGTGCAGAACATAGTCCTTCCGCTCTTATGGCTCATGTTCACTACATTTTTAAAAGCCTTGTGCTCAGCCCTGGGGGTACACTAGAGAAAAAGATAGACACTATCCTTTGCCCTTGTAGAAACAGAAAAAAAATAAATCAATGTCTTAAATGATTACAAATGATGAAAAATTATGTGAAGTGAACAACCAGTGCTATTATAGAGAATAATGATTATCTAATTTAAATTGGAGGTTCAGGGAGAACCTCTGTTAAGAGATGACATCCAAACAGATCTGAATGATAAGGAGCTAGCAAAAGGAAGAGAGCATTTCAGCCAGAGGCAACAGCATGTAGAAAGGTCCTGAAGTGGTAAGATCATGGTTTGTTGAAAGAGCTAAAAGGAACCCGATGTCCTGATTATGTCGAAGGAATATACCTATTCTTTATTTAGAAAAGTAAAGAAGCGCTATTAACATTATTGAATAATGTAGAGAGGTCAACAGAGTAGGCAAGATTTTAAGAAGGTGGTTACGGTAAGCTTTCCAGAAATAATCTCAGTCTTTTTATCAGTTGGGGGGGTCTCAGCAGGAAACAGGTGATGCATTCAAAGGGGTAAGTAGAAGATAATTTAATAAAGGGGCTATTTGCAAAGCTGTGATCAGGGTTTAGGGTTACTAGTTAAAAGAAGGTAACAGGGGAGGGAGAAACATCCTAGGCAGAGCAAACAATAGCAGGGAACGCCTATCACCCCACGTGCTGACTAAGCAGTGGGAGGGGTGGTTGCAGAGCCTGGAGACAGCAGCAGCCGCATGGAGAAGGCCTGTTAACAGTGGTGGCTTTTGCCAAAGGAGCACAACTACTACCAACCTGTAGCGCAAGGAACCTCTCCTCACTTCTGTTGCTGTGTCCTATTATAGGCCAAACCAAACTGGAACCCAGAGGTGAAGGGAGCTGGGTTGATGTAGTCTGTAGAGATCAGTCTTCTCCAGCACAGAGTAGGTGGAGAGAGGTAGAATGTAGATCCAGAATGATAAACGGAGATTATCTAGCATGGTATCTAACATATAGCTGTGCTAGGCTGAATAATGTCACCTAAGATGTCTGTGTCCTTATCTCTGGAACAGTGAATATGTTGCTTTATGTGGTAAGATTGACTTTGCAGGTATGATGAAGTATTTTGAGATGGGGAGATTCTTCTGGATTATCCAGGCAGGCTCAATATAATTTTAAGGGTTTTTACAAGAGGAAGATAGAAGAGTCAAAGAAGTAGGGGGATGTGGCCACAGAGGCAGAGGTCAGAGTGATGTGGGGCCATGAGGCAAGGAATGCGAGCAACCTCTGGAAGCTGGAAAAATCAAGGAAATTGATTCTCCCCTAGAATCTCTGGTTCTGCTGATTCCTGGACTTTACCCCAGTGAAACCCATGCTGGACTTCTTACCTCCAGAACTGTGAGGTAATAAATTTGTGTTGCTTTCAGATGCTAAGTTTATAGTAACTTTTTCCAGCAGCACCAGGAAACTAATAAACTAGATGCCTATTCATATGCTGTTTTTCACTTCTACTAAGTAGGTTCATGAACATTACATCTTTCAATATTCACAGCAACCCTATGAGGAAGGAATTATGTTTTGGGTATATAGAGAGGGAAAGTGAGAGTCAAAGATTTGAAAAGTCTTGCCCGAAGTTAGTAAATTGTCCAGTAAGAGATGAAACCCAGCCTTCCTGGAGTTCAGTGCCGCATTTCCTCAACACTATACTTTCTGCTATAGAGAAGTAGCAGAAGAAAGCCAGGTTTCAGGGAGGTGAGGGACAAGTAAGCATTGAAGTGTAAAGTGCGAAGCCTATCAAAGATGGCAGAGGAGCATCGTCTGTTGAACCTAACAGATTTTGCTGCTCAGTCTGAACCTACCTTCAGTTTCAGGGCCTACACCCTCGTCTAAACCCATGTTTGTCCCTTGAATGGTTTTCAAGCTCAGCACCCAGAAGACCTAGGGCTTTTGAGGGAAGAGCATGGGGTGATGGGGCTCCTTCAACCAGAGAAGTCTTATGCTTATCTACCGTATATACTCGAGTATAAGCCGAATTTTTGCGGCACAAAATTTGTGCCGAGTTCGGGTTTTTCGGCACAAATTTTGTGCTGAAAAAACTCGGCTTATACTTGAGTATATAGGGTATTTCTTTCTTTTTTTTTTTTTTTTTAATATTTGGCCTCTAAGTCAGATTGCAATAAAAATAAGGAATCTGGGGCTAACCAGAAATTTGAAAATAATGGTGGGCATCCTGCAAATTATACCACAGATGATAGGAAGAAGTAGAAACTTGGGTGATGGTCAGTTGAGTACTGTGGAAGTCAGAGAAAGAAGAAAGAGGGCGTACAGACTTTTTGTAGACCGCCAAGCACAGGTTGTCCGTAAGAAGCAGTAGAATGTCATGCAAATAGTGCTCCTATTTGACTTTAAAGTGCATCATAGCAATTGGAGCTCCATAACCAATGGTGCTTAAACACATTTGTGATGATGGGCTGTTTCTGTTGCTCTGGTAAAGGTCAAAATCAATAGAACTCACAAATCATCCCCTATTTCATAGGTCAGATGTGCTTCTCTGTGATCCTTAAGCATTTGCTTGACATATAATATAAATGACTTTTAAGGTTTCTTTATCGCTTCCATGGCAAACGAAGGACATTTCCTATCTCTAATGCTTTAAACATATCACCTGAAATTATTGAACATTGAGCTGTTACTTTGCCTGGCTGCTGAGAAATGTGCTTGAGTTTCAAAGGACTTCTTTTGGAGGTGGGTGAAGAACTATATTTTATCTGCTTCTCTATAAATGCTCTTTCTGAAGGAAATGAATGCATCAGAGAGTCATGTTCCTGAAATTCACCTTGACCCTCCTAAGCCCACCTTCTTTGAATTGTACTTCAGTACTGGGTGCTGGATTTCCAACAGAGTGCTCTTCAAAAGGGATTAATTGGAGATTTACTGTGTTTGTGGTAGAATTTTCCAACATATCCCATTCTGTAGACTTTAAATGAATCCTTGGGTCCTCAATTGCCAGAAATATCTGTCTTTTACTTGAGTAACTAGTGTGTTTTTTAGCTTATGGGCATTTCCAATTTTGCTATTCTATTAAATAACGGAACCTTAGCTGCATATTGGAAATATTAATGCTTGGCCCCACTCTCTTTTCCTTTTTTTCTATTTTTATTTTTATTTCAGATTAATATGAAGGTACGAACAATTAGGTTATATTGTTTGCATTTGTCAGGCAAAGTCCACTTTATAATTGAGCACTTTACCCCGGGGCTGTGCTATATACCCTTACATTGTGCCCATTATGTGAGAGCTTGCCAATCCCCCCACTCCTCCCATCTCCTGTATCCCCCTCCCCCCACTTGAAATCAATTATGTTTTTCTCTCATGTGCGTTTGTAGTTGTTTATCTATTGATTTTATATTAGTATTGAGCACATTGGATACTTGCTTTTCCATTTTTGTGATACTCCACCAAGAAGAATGCTCTCCCACTCCATCCACATTAACATAAAAGATAGAAAGTTTCCATCATTTTCTATGACTGAATAGTATTCTATGGTATACAAACACACTATTTATTAATCCATTCATGGGTTGATGGATGTTTGGATTGATTCCACATCTTAGTGATTGTAAATTGAGCTGCGATAAACATTCAAGTCCAAATTTCCTTATGCTAAAATTATTTTTTTTCTTCTGGGTGGATACCTAGTAATGGAATTGTGGTATAAAATGAAAGGTCTACTTTTAGTTCTTTGAGGATCCTCCATATTTCTTTCCAAAGAGGCTTATTAGTTTGCAGTCCCACCAACAGTGTAGAAGTGTTCCCTTCTGTCCACATCCACACCAACATCTGTAGCTTTTGTACTTTGTGATGTGGGCTATTCTCACTGGGGTTAGGTGATATCTCCAGGTAGTTTTGATTTTCATTTCTTTGATGATTAGGGATAATGAGTATTTTTTTCAATTTTATTGGTCATCCATCTGTCTTCTTGGGAGAAGGTTCTGTTCATGTCTCTCGCCCAATAATAAATGTGGTTATTTGCTATTTTCTTGTTGAATAGTTTTTCTCTGTAGATACTAGTTATCAGCCCTGTGTCACTCACTCTCTTTTTCTATGGTGAGTATAATTTTTCAGAAGCCTTCCTCCTACCCTTTTGTGATTTTAATGAGCAGCCAAAGTTGAAGATCATTGTTAGAACTAATTGGGTTTTCTGTATATTGGCGATTGGAAAGCTTAAAATCAAGTTTGGGGCATTTTCTAACAGCTATGTAGGACTTCTAGTATGCATTTCTGAGTGCAATCTTGAGATCTTAGTACATTTTCTGGGTTACTCTTTTTCAGAACTTCTTTACCTGTTTTTAAAATCAAACTTATGTTTGGATTACTGGAGCTGCTTCAAATGATCTTTGAAATGAGGCAAAAATGCATTGGTGGCTAGAGAGATGAAAGACAGTATTTATACTGGGATATTTCTACCCCATAGATATTGCACATGATATGGTATTGGCCAATCATGCAGCAGAGATAATAGAAAACCTTGTCCTTTGCAATGTTATCATGAAAATATTCCCATATTTCTTTCACTTTCTAATACAAAGAGGTATTATTAGGTGTTATATAAATAGTATGAAAAGGAAATTTCAAAAGTAAATTCCTAATTCCTAATGATAAAGACATTAATATTTTTTTCAGAACACTCATCTGTCCTCATATCTCTTTAAGCAAAATAAATAGAAGTAGAAAAATCAACAGGTCAAGTGTTTAAGAAAATAAGCTCAGTCTTCAAGACACTTAGAATCCACATTTGCCACCTGTGAATCATGGAGGAACAACAAGCCATTTGTTTTAGTGGCTTCTCTGCCCCAGACACCATGGCCTATGAGGTTCTCGAAGAACAGACCACTAATTACCCTTTCAGTTTTCAATTCACTCACTAATTCCCTTCCCCTCCACCCCTACATACAACTCTGGTCATGATAAACTTATTTCGTTTCTAGAATATGGTTGTTTTTACTTTGGGGCCTTCATATGTGTTGTTCCTTCTGTTTGGATTGTGTTATCTCCCTCCTGTCCCCATTCACCTAACTGACCCCCCTCCCTCACTCTTTCTATGGTTTGACTTAAATGTCACTGCCTGCTTAAGCTTCTGTCTGAGTTTTCAGATGTGTTTATCAGCCGTAGGTACTTTTCCTGTGGGCCTACTTGTCCCGCTGAATGGTGATTACCTGGTGAACATTTGTATGCTGGACTATAGGCTCCTGGACGCTGGCTTTGCCATTGTATTTCCAGCATCTAGCATAGTGCCTAGTAAAGAAACAGAATGAGTACTCAATAAATGGATTTTGCCATTGTGATAGCAAAGTGTATGTTTTCCATGTTTGGAAGGCATTTGTTGACAATGCTAAAAGGAGCCATGTTGGAGCAGGACAGCCATAGGCATTCAATAAGAGAAGACAAATGCTTAGGCAGCATGTGGACTCTGTACTAAGACATTACTTTTCCCTGCTGATGGTTTCTTCTTCAGGTATTATGTTAGAGATCATAGGACATGTAACAATGGTGAGAAATCAGCTCATTCCTAACCATTTTTTGCTTTTAGTTAACATTTCTCAGTGTAAGAAAAAGTCATATTAGTTTATGGCTTGAATGCTTCCAAGACCGTTGCCTATTTCAGTGATTCAAATGGTCTTCTGAAGATTTGCCTTGTGCTGCAGTCCTGTGGTCTGCAGGTAGGTGTCTGAAATATGACATTTGAGGGTAAACACACAGAGGCTGGTGTCATGAAATTTTACTTGCTTTTACATGGCTTCTTTTTTTTTCAATTATGTGTTGACAATTTCCCTGTAAGGAACACCCTGTCATATTCTGAAAATAGCTTTGAACTTGAAGTATAAATTTTCTCATCTTTTCACTTTCTGAAACTGTTACTTTGGGTGAGCCAGTAGGTACCTCTGAACCTTGACTTTCTCATCTCTAAAATGGGAGCTGTGATGTAAGCTTCATGGCACCCTGGTGATAATTCTTTTATACCCAAGTAGGTGTTTGATGAACATTTGTTAAATACAAATGTCAAGGAAAGATTTAACACATTGAAATGAATTAAGTGTGAACTTGCTGGCTTTTTTCTTTCACAAAGTTTGTGAATGAATTTAATCATTTTAATTGTTACTATTAACATTGCTTATTTACTTATTTACATGGAACCCTTCTGGAAATCAGAACCTTTCTGGAAATCAGATATGGAAAGAAAAATGTCAAATGTAACTTACTTTTCCGAATAAAATTGATTTGTTTAATAAAGCAGTAGCTGTCAGAAACTCTGATTTTGTTATGCTTTGATGTAATCCAGTATAAAGTGGGAGTTTCTCCACAGAGCTGAGGGGAAAAGGAAGGACCACAGATCTCTTCAAATTAGCCCATGAATATCAACACTGACTATATATATATATAAAGTATACACACTGATTCTCTTCTAATTATTTCACCAGGCTAGGAAAAGAGAGCTGACAGATAAGCCCGATTTTTCCTTGGCACCAAAAAATTCAAAGAAGAACAGAAAGTCCATTGAAGTTCTCCTTGGTTCCTTTGAAATATTTGTGATCTGCCTCCTGAGACTGCAAGGTTGTTAACTTGCAACAGGAAAGTGGTAGAGAACTGAATAAAGAAACAGCCATCTATTTCAGTTGTCATGGTTTTTCTGTCATTTAGACCCCAGCAGAGAGAGGAGCAGGGAGCTGCAAAGTGCATCCATGAGTTTCCCCTTGCTTCTCCTGATGGATCAGAACTCCTTAGGCCACTGGACTGATGCTGTCCTTCCTACCCATGCTTCCTAATGTCTAACACAAGCCCTGCTTTATCTATCATTCTGAGGGTTCTTCTCTTTTTTTTCCTGGGGTGCCTTTTTCCTCATTCACTCTTAGTTTCAAAAAACTCTGTGTAACCTAACTAGGGATACATCATATGCTCATTTGGTACTAAGGTATAATACAGAGGCACAAAGCTACAGGGAAACAGAGAGAAAAATGGGTTCTCAGAGACCATCCTAACAGTTATACTTGGTGGTTTTTAAATCGTGATTCCAAGAGCCTTATAGATATACTCTGCAGGAATCTCCAGGACTTTACAAGGAAGAAGTTGGTAAAAAATGGGTGGTTTGGTGCCTGAGAAAGGATGAATAGGAAGGGCTATGGGCAACCTATCGTTTGCTTCAACCGAAGAAATTCCATCCTAATTTGTATCTCATATTTTGTGTCAGCATGAGATTCCCTTTGAAAAAAGGGTTTTATGGCCAGAACAATTAGGGAGGCAAGTATCTGCTCAGCCCTGTTATATATCTACAGAGGGATAGAGACCTCTGGGATGTTCAGGGTTAATCATACTATTTTCTTTCTGCTGTGGATGCATAGATGTGTTTTCTGTCTGCTCAAGTGGAATGTGAACATGTGAACTCATGAACACAGTGGAACATATTTGCCATCTTTATGAGTAGCAACCAGGTCAACTTTCCTCAGTCACAACTCTGTATTCTTCATAGATTTGTTGCTGTTAAACTTTTTGGAGCTGTCTTTTAGTGAGAATCTGATCAAAGCTGGAGACCCACTGCCATAAAATACACCTGTAACCTGCACAACTTACATGTTCTTTTTTTTTTTTCTTTTCAGAGTTCGCCTATGTGGTAGTGGCTTTCCGTATGTTTTTTTTTTTTTTTTATTAAATCATAGCTGTGTACATTAATATGATCATGGGGCATCATACACTAGTTTCACAGACCGGTTGACACATTTACATCATACTGGTTAACATAGCTTTCCTGGCAATTTCCCAGTTATTGTGTTAAGACATTTACATTCCACATTTACTAAGTTTCACATATACCCTTGTAAGATG
>CAUYPK010162780.1:0-13766 GCA_963574355.1 Loris lydekkerianus | reverse complement strand
TGCCTCAGCCTCCCGAGTAGCTGGGACTACAGGCGCCCGCCACAACGCCCGGCTATTTTTTTGTTGCAGTTTGGCCGGGGCTGGGTTTGAACCCACCACCTTCGGCATATGGGGCCGGCGTCCTACTCACTGAGCCACAGGCCAGTGAGCCACAGCCACAAGCAAAAATGGAAAAGACCAGGCTTAAGTTGTATCTGCTGGCATTTGACAGCTTTCAATCTTATTGAAGCTGTTTATTCATCTGTGAAGGTTGCATGATAATACGTGTATCTGCCTACCTCATAAGGCTGTTACCTGGCACTTCTGACTGCCTTTCTTTACTCTGCCAGATACATCCTGTTATCCACAGTTCTCTTTTAAGCACCAAAGGAGGCAAGAAAAGCTTTATCTTACCCTGTTGCACCCAAGGATTTGTTCTGTAAAATTTGGATTCTGTCAAAAGGCTGCACTTAAAGACCAGGAAGGTCACAAGTTTCCCTAAGGCCACAGGTTCTCTACCACTCATCACTGCTTTCAGCTGAGAACAGTGAATCTGTGGGCTAATGCCCCAAAGGCCACAGACTGGAGGAGCTTAGATTCAAATCCAGACTTTTTTGATATTGAAGCCCACATAGGGAGCCTGCACAAGCAAAACTGTGGATGATGGGATTAACCTTGTATTTGGACAGAGTAAGAATGCTGAGTTAGTTAGAATGGAGAATTCTGGCTTAGTGCCTGTAGCTCAGCAGCTAGGGCGCCAGCCACATACACTGGAACTGGCGGGTTCGAATCCAGCCCAGGCCAACTACAACCAAAAAATAGCTGGGCATTGTGGTCAGCACCTGTAGTCCCAGCTACTTGGGAGGCTGAGGCAAGAGAACTGCTTAAGCCCAAGAGTTTGAGGTTGCTGTGAGCTGTGACACCACAGCACTACCAAGAGGGAAAAAAAGAATTCCTACAGGGGAGAAGACCAAGATAGGTTTCAAAGGTCTGGTGAAGCAAGTCACATGGCAAATGAATGTTTGGATAAAGGCTTCATCACTTTTTACCCAATGAAAAAAAAGCAGGGGAGGAGCCCCATTTCTTAGCAAAATGTGGTAGTGGGTTTCTCTCATCTCTTTCCACCATCCCCCTTAAATACTGATGTCTCCCAGAATTCCACCCTCGCCTTTTTTTTTTTTTTTTTTTTTTTTTTGAGAGAGTCTCACTCTCTTGCCCAGGCTACAGTGCCATGACATTAGCCTATCTCAGAGCAACTTCAAATTCCTGGGTTCAAGCGATCCTCCTGCCTCAGCCTCTCAAGTAGCTAAGGGTATAGGCACATGCGACAATGCCTGGTTAATTTTTCTATTTTTAATAGAGATGGGCTGGTCTCGAACTCCTGAGCTTAAGCGATCCTCCTGCCTTGGAGCCACCACTGTTGCCATTTTTTTTTTTTTTTTTTTACCTTTTCTTCATGTTATCTTCCTGGCAGATCCTATCCAGTCTGTGGCTTCATCCTAAGCGCTGGTGTCTCCAAAATCTGTAACCCTATGGTTCCTTAATACACTCCTGAACTCCAGTCTCTCATTTTCAGCAGCTGACAGAAAAGCTTCATCTGAAATCCCACAATAATGGTACATTTCCCTTCCTCTGAAATCATACTTTCCTTCCTCCAGAAACTTTTTTCTTCAATCTTTCTTAATGGCAATAATGTGGCATGAACATGGAACCAAAAATGGAAAAGACCAGGCTTAAGTTGTATCTGCTGGCATTTGACAGCTTTCAATCTTATTGAAGCTGTTTATTCATCTGTGAAGGCTGCATGATAATACGTGTATCTGCCTACCTCATAAGGCTGTTACCTGGCACTTCTGACTGCCTTTCTTTACTCTGCCAGATACATCCTGTTATCCAAATATCTCTCAAATCTCACCTCTTCATCGCCATTGCCAAGCTTGATCCAGGTTCTCTTCTCCCTTCACACAAACCCTATAATGGCCTCTTAACTAGTGTCAGGGTCTCAAGACATTCCTCCTTATAAATCATATTGTGTTTTGAACGTGTGAGAGTGTATATCAAAGACAGAGAGTGTATGATTTGTGTTCTTCTGAAAAGTTAAACTATAAGACCTCCCCCTCCCCCAAATGAGATTCTGGTACAAGCACAGCACCTGCTCCCACCTTCTCCTCCTATATCCTCATCTTTGGGCAAAAAAATCTCTTTGGGTGATGCAAATATTACCAATGGATTTGTGTTATCCAGAAAAATGATGTGAAGCAGTAAAACAGGTTAGAACTACTGCTCAGAATCCACACTTCACATTTCCACCAGACAGTCTCACTGTGTTGCCCTTGGTAGAGTGCCGTGGCGTCACAGCTCACAGCAACCTCAAACTCTTACACTTAAGCCATTCTCTTGCCTCAGACTCTCAAGTAACTGGGACTACAGGCACCTGCCACGATGCCTGGCTATTTTTTGGTTGCAGTTGTCATTGTTGTCTAGCAGGCCCAGGCCAGTGTATGTGGCCGGTGCCCTACTCACTGAGCCATGGGCGCTGAGCCACCACCTATTTTTAGTGAAGAACTTAGCATTACTTACCTGCTTATAAAGCTTTATGGCTTCTCCATCACTTACCCTGATATCACTTACCCTTTGCAATCTAGCTTAACTCTCACTTCTCAGTATTATCTCTTTACATCTCTCTATTGTAAGATCCTTGCCCCAACAAAGGGCCAACTTGCTGTTCTCAAACCATACTTTTTCCACATTTGGTTGTCTTACTTAGGTGGCTTTTCCCATCTTTGGAGAAATCTTATCTCTTCTTAGGGTCTATTCCAGGAATGTCACTGTAGTAGAATATATATTTCAAGATGGTCACAACACCATGTTCCATCCCACATGTTCGTTTTACAATGTGACATTGATGCTCCGTTCATCAAGGTATGTTTGACCTCTTCCTCTACCCTCTTAAAACCAAGTGGATCTATGACTCTGGTAGAAGGGTTCCTCTGTGTTTCTAAGGTTAGGTCGTAAAAGACTGTTATGAATTTAATTGTGTCCCCTTCACCCCAAATTCATATATTGAAACCCTGATCCTCAATGTATTTGGACATAGTCTTTAAAGAAGTAATTAAAGTTAAATGAGGTTTTATGGGAAAGCCACAATCCAACAGGACTAGTATCCACGTAAGAAAGGGAGTGCTCTGAAAGCTAAGAAGAGAGGCCTCATCAGAACCCAACAATGCTGACTCCTCAATTTTGCACTACCAGTCTCCAGAACCACGAGAAAGTAAAGTCCTGTTTAAGCCATCCAGTCTGTGAAATTCTGTTCTAGCAGTCTAAGGAGACTAACACAATAGAATCTATTTTCAACAAGCAGGCAGGAACCTTTTATCACCCATCTCTGTATCCTAAGAACCCAGCACAAATCTGACACTAACCATATAATTGATGAATATTCCTTGAATGAATTCACATAAAACAAAGGAGACCAATTTAAAAGCTGGTGAGAAGGTAGGAGAAAAGGGCCTGAAATGGAAATAACAAGTAAAAGGAGACCTATTTGAAGAACCAATAAATATGCTGACATAAAAAACACTAGCTAACGTAACCTGGTTTATTGTACCCTCAATGAATCCCCAACAATAAAAAATAAAGAAAAACAACAACAACAAAAAAAAAAAAACCACTAACATTTGAATGCTTTTTAAAGCAGACACCATGCTGGATAGATTACATGGATCATTTCACTTAATCTTCAGGACAATTTCTACCTTACCCCTCCCCACCCCAACACTCATAGGAAGTACTGGGGTACTTGTTTATGGTAGAAGGCCTGCTTTTGTGTGGTGCCTTTGAAGAGACGTCAAGAAAGCCAAGTCGAACTGAGACAGGGACTTGTTGGCTTGGAGGCGCTGTGATTTGAGAAAAGCTTAAATATGCAATGTCACTGGTCAAGGGAAGAAAAAAAGTTTCAAGGAGAAGGGCATGTTCCTGGCGTGGAAGGCTGCATTGTTGATAATAAAGGCAAAAAAAAAAAAAAAAAAAAAAAAAAAAGGCAGCTTAATTTGAAAATCTGAGAAGAGTTGCAGCGGATTGGTGGTCTCCACACTGTGCGATGTTAAGAGAAAACAAGGCGTAAACAAAGTCGGTTGCTAAAGGCATAGACCACGCATCTTCAAGAAGTTCAGAAGCAAGAGGTAGAGGGCGGTCAAAGCGGGTAAGATCAAGCCTCTATGATTGCAAAAGAACAGTCTCTAGAAGAGGGGGGGTTAAAAGTTGGAACAATGAAAGAGGTTTAGATAGACCATGAAGTTGTCAGGCTGAGCGGGATTTGCAAGAAGCTACTAGCACCGGACCTATCGGGATGCAAGAAGAGCACGGAGGCCAGCTATGCGGATAAAGAAGTCTGGCGAGTGCCTGCAGCGGCGACCAACCCGGTTCCACCCGGACGACCGACGCCTCTCGCCAAAGGGGCAGCGCGGACACCAGCGCCTCCCAGAGACTTCCTGGAACCCGTTTCCACGCGGGCTCTACCTCCCATCTCCCAAGCCGCTCGACCTCCAAGGCGGACCTCAGAAGCCCGCAGTGCCCGCACTTCCTGGGGGAAGCCCAGAGACCCAGGCCCCGCAGGCACTCACCCCACAGCCACGCGGCGCCAGCGCCGGACTGGCTGCACGATCAACGCGTCCCAGGCGGCCGCCAAGCGGCCCTCGGGGGAGACGGGACTCGGAGGCGCGGGCCCCAGCTTCAGCGAGCTCCAGAGCGAGCGCAGCGCCGAGCCCGGCAGCTCCGGCTCCAGCAGGAAGACGCAGCCCACTGCCAGCGCCAGGAAGCCCGCGTACGCAGAGCCGCGCCACAGCGCCATGGGGACCGAGACGCGGCAACAACGCCGCGAGACTCCTCTGCCGGCCCGCGCCTCTTCCGGGCTTGGCGCGGCGACGTCGGCACTAGCGTTACGTCACTCCGGCGCGCCGCGGCCCCCCAAGGGGCGGGGCCTACGTCGGGCGCGGGGAGCCCAAGTCCTTAATCCGCGTCCGGGCAGTGGGACGCACTGTACCACGGTTGTCCCCTCTCAAGTTCCCAGAACTCAGCCGTACCCAAAGTAGAGCGACGGAAACACGTTTGCTTTCCACTAAAACGAAACTGACGGATTCTGAAGAAGCGGGGAAACCTCGCGTTAATATTTGAGCCAGTCGGTGAAACCCTTTGTCACGAATCACAGCACCCTCTTTTAATCCATCCCTTAGACCCTGTGCCATCCTCCAGCGTTTGCTCATCCTCTTCCACGCCCGGTGCCCGGCGCTTTTGCGGGAGAATCGGCTCAGATGGCAGTAGCGCTGCAGAGACTCCCTGGACATGCAAGGAGCGGGGGTGGGGGACCGAGACCGTCAGCCATTCAATTCAGGTTAGAGGCTTCCCTGAGACAAGGAGAGCCCGCAGAGATTGCCAGTGACCAGATTGCCTCTGGATGACCAGATTCAACATTCAGACCTTAAAATAATTCCTTTGGGGGCGCTGTTCCTTTAACAACCTTGTGTACAACACAGCGCGTTGTGAACCTGGATTAAGAAGCCCTGGTTTCTCCTTTCTCCTTGGTGATACATGGTATCACTTAAACAGAGCCTTGTCTTCCTTGGTGTGACCCTTCTGTGCGGGAGTCTAGGTTGAAAAACAATTGAAACTAGGCTTTGTGCCTGCTCTTTCTCAGCAGCCACCATTCCCAGTCTGGTCTTGTTCTCTGGCCTATTTCCCTTTTTCCGGTTCTGTTGGCTCCTAACGTGGGCACTGCGTCCAATTTTCCACACTTTCTATGACCTTTGGACTTGGTAGTGAAACTTTATTTCCTCAGTTTTGATCTTGGGCATTAGTCTTCATTCTCACTAGCACTTCCTCTGGTTCATTCCACCCAGCCCACCTTACCGTACTGTCCCTATCAAAGGAGATGTTCACACAGGAAGACACTTGGGTTACCTTGGAAAAGAAAACACCCAAGGAGCCAATGAGATCTGTGTGAAGACATGAAAGTGCCTTCCTAGAGTTGCCGGTCCCTTCTCTCTCCTCAGGGAGTGATGTCAATCAGTTCCCAGAGAAACTGCTCCCTTTCATGGCCCTCAGTTATTAGGTTTTTCTACTAACCAGAGGTGACTGAACTGGCACTTAATTCCTAAGCAGTGAGTCACTGACTGGTCAGAGACCATTTCTCTCTATTGAGAATTTTAACCAAGAGTCAGATGTCCGTAGTTAGTTGGTTTTGATTGTGGACCCACGGAGTCACATAGTGTTGAAGGTTGGATAGACCAGTTAAATATGTTGCAAAGGTGAGGTTTTTGGGGAACAGAGGAAGCTTAACTGTGAGAAGGCCACAGAGCAGACAAGCCTAGAGGACTACACGAGAGTGATCCACACCAAAGCAATGTGGAGAGAAAGCCACCTGGGGCCTTTTCACTTTTGTGAGATTACTGCTGAACTTCCAGCACTTTGCACCTAATTCTGCTTCTTTCTAGGCTTGCAAGAAATTTTATTTTGTCACAGAAACAAAACAATAGTAGCTTGAGCAAAATGTAAATTTCTCATGTAAAAGACCAAATGGGGTGCTGGTACATTGTAGGCTGCAGCAGCAAGCTTGGCCCCATCTCATTGTTAGGGAGGCTGCTTTGGGCCTTCTGCTGTTGGTCACTCAGTGTGGGTTTGCTTTGTGGGTGGCAGAGGGGCCAGACAGGAAGGAGCCAAGAAAGCCAACCTCAATTCCAATGGAGAACTGAAGAGTCAGGAGCTACAGGAGATGAAGAATGGTTATCAGTCATGATGGAGCCTGGTGTGGTTTCTGGTCACATATACAATCACAAGCACTTTACTTCTTCTCAGTCCCCATCAGGGGTTCAGGGGCAGGCTTTAAGCTCTCCTCCTATCACAGCCCTTCTGGAAATAGTTCCTTAATGAAAAACAGTCATTTCAGATTCTGATCATCTGTCTGTTCAGAGAGTCTGGAATGCTTTGCAAGTCAATTGTTTTTCTAGAGGTTAGTTTCTGGGGACAATTATACAAATGTAGTGGGTAGCTGTGGCTCCACTGCCTAGGCTGAACAAAGAGAAAAGGGCTGGGCAGGCCTCAAGACATCCCCCTTCCCCACCCAAATTGCTTCCAGACATTTGGTTCTTTCTTCTAAGACCTTGAAATGAGAGAAGAAAAGCAATTCAGTTCCAGAAAACTCAGAGGCAAATGGAGGCTCCAGGTGTCTCTGGAAGGCCAGAGAGCAGAACCTATGTTTTTATAAGGAATTAGCAGAGTTTTGTCAGTTCCCAAATTAGCCTAAAGTTTGGGCTTTAACATAAATACCAATCACCACCTACACCCATCTGAAAGGTTTTAAGAGGTTCCTTTCCATATTGGAGCAGAAACTAAAGTGGGACCAAACTTGTGAATGCTGGGCTAGCCTACTTTCACCATAGCCTTGGGCCTGCAGAGTTTCAGCCAAGCTGCTCTCTGAAGGCCATACCTGATGCCAGGCACACGGCCCATACCTAAAAGTCAAAGTCAGAGTTCAGCTTGAAAGGTTATAGAAAACTCCAAGCAGACAAAAAGGGAAGGAACAAAGAATCTCAGGACGTGAAACAAAACAGCTTTGACTATAGCCGCGGTGCTGGGCAATCAGACATCCTCCTCTCTAACCTGCCATCAGTTGTGTGCCCCAAGGAGGAATCATCTCTGGACAGGGCAGGGGAGGGGCCGGGGGTGTTGGAAGTGCAAGAGGCAGGTGACAAGAATGGCAGCAGTAAAGCAGTGAGCCAAGCATGAGGGTTCCTTGATTGTAATAGGACTTCCCACACAGGTTGGGAGCAGGAATCTTCTTAGCTTGCAGGGAAGTGATAGTATAGTGGTTCCAGAGTCCACTTTGGGATTAACTTATCTGGTCTAGGAGGATGTGCTGAGCCTGAGAAAGTGCGAGGCACAGAGCTGTCTAGGCTTCTGTCTGGCAAGGCCTGCGAGCTTCACAGAGAAAATGGATCAGAGGCAGGATGCGGCCTGGGCCTCTGCCTCGGCAGCGTTCTCCTGGACATCTCAGACCCCCAGACTGCCTGCTGGAGCCCTTATACGTTCACAGGCTCTCCTGCTTGGGCTCTCCTCTGCAGGCTGCATAAACCAGCCCCATTACAGACCACATAGCTGTGTAGTGGTCCAGTTTGGGTTTCGGTAGTACTTGGCAATTATTTAGAAGAAAATGGAAAGCTTGCCTTCTACTGACATTTTCTTTTTGATTCAAGAATCCTAACAGTTCTAGAACCACCTAGCCTAACAGTAAAATAAAGGAAAAAATAAGTAAAAGGAAACAAAAACGTCCAATTAGTATGGCATGGCAGGGCTGCCACAGAGAATCCTAAGGGGACAGGCTTTTTCTATGTTTTGCTCTGCCATCCTTAGGGTGATAGCACAAAAGAGGGGTACATCCTAACAAAATCAGGGTTCCGGGAGAAAAGTGGGGTTTTGAACGATTGTTGTAATCAGTCATCAATTTGTACTTCAGCGGTGGGATTTGAAGCCTGGTTTCACATCTCCTTTTCTGCCACCCACTACCTGTGTGGTCTCGGGTAAGCCATTTAACTTTCTGTCCTTCAGTTCCCTTTCTTTGCAAAATAACTCCTACTTTACAGAAGAGTGATGAGAGAGAGAGAGAGATGTTAAGAGAGCCTGGAGTCTGTTATATGTTGGAACTCAAAACACTCCCTGCTGTTGCTATGGTTGGTTCCTGAGAGCTATATTTAATTTTCTTCTCAGCCTTGCTGGTCTGTCACTCTCTCACTATAAGGAGGACAGGCATTTCTACATAGATGACTGTACAGGGGCCTTTTCTATTTTTTGGCTCCTCAGCATCTGTGTAATAACCCATTGAGTGAAAATACCAAAATTTATTTATCCATTTTACTGTGACTAGAACATTCAGAGTTTTCCCATTTTTTAATATTACATATAATGTTGCTATTTACATCTTGCTGGTATGGGTATAAAGTAATACTGAAATCTCTGGGTCATCTGATATGCCTGATAATGTGTAACATCTTTCCCAACTCGGGTATCAGTTTATCCTCCCACTAATAGCATATGGGAGTTTGTTATTCTACTTACACACCAACAGATTCTGGGTTTTTTTTTTTGTTGTTGTTATTGTTTTTTTTTTTTAGTCAAAAGCTTACTTTGTCGCCCCTTGGTACAGTGCTGTGGCATCACAGCTCACAGCAACCTCAAACTCTTGGGCTCAAGTGATTCTGTTGCCTCAGCCTCCCAAGTAGCTGGGACTACACGGGGCCTGCCTGGCTATTTTTAGAGATGGGGTCTTGCTCTTACTCAGGCTGGTCTCAGGCAATCCACCCTCCTTGACCTCCCAGAGTGCTAGGATTATAGACATGAACCACTTCCACTGGCCTTTCTTTTTCTTTTTCTTCTGTTTCTGGACAGATTCTTAAAGTTCTGTCATTCTGTAGGGTGTAGTGGTATCTCACTGTTTGACAAGTTTCTATTTGTTAGTTAGTTGCAAATACCTTGCCCACATTCCCATCATTTGTCTTTTTATTCCCTTTATAATATCTTTAGTAAGTAAAGTTAATCTTCATATAGTCAACAGCTTCTTCTTTTTTACTGCTACCTTTTCCTTTATCATTAGTCCTTTTAGTTACTTGTTTAAAAAATCTTCCTTTACTTGGGATCACAAAGAGCTGTATGTTCTTTGCATCACCATCAAAGTGCAGAATAGTTTTATCACCACAAAGATTTCCCTTATGGTACCCCATTAGAGTCATACCCCCATCCTCTGACATCCTTAACCCTGGCAATCACCAATCTGTTTTCCATTGTTATAATATTGTCATCCTGAGAATGTTATAAAATGCAGTTATACAGTGTGTGATCTTTGGGGTCACATACTCATCATAATGCTCTTGAGATCCATCCAAGCTGTTACATGTGTCAATATTTCTTTCTTTCTTTTTTTTTTTTCTGAAAATATTCCATGATATAGATAGTTAAGCCCTTGACTCATTGAAAGACATTTTGGTTGTTTTCAGTTTAGGGTGATTGTAAATAAAGCTGCAATGAACAATTGTGTACAGAGTTTTGTGTGTACATAAATTTTTGTATGTCTGGGATAAATGCCCAGAATTACAATTGCTGGGTCATATGGTAAGTGTGCTTAAGTTTTTTTTTAAATCCCTAAAAGCAACATGTAAAAAATCCAATTTTTCCACATCTTTGCCAATCTTTGATGTTGTTATTATTTTTTGTTTTCATTCTAATGGTACTTAGAGCCATTTGTTTGTGGTCTTAGTTTGTATTATCCTAATGGCTGGTAATGTTGAGCATCTTTTGATGTGCTTATTGGCCATCCATATATCTTCTTCAATCATATGTCTCTTTATGTCTTTTGTCCATTTTCTAATTGGATTATTTTTCTTTGTTTCTTTTTGAGATAGGGTCTCAAACTGTCACCCTGGGTAGAGTGCCGTGATGTCACAACTCAAACTCTTGGGCTTAGCGATTGTCTTGCCTCAGCCTCCCAAGTAGCTGGGACTACAGGTATCTACCACAATGCCCAGCTATTTTTCTTGTTGCACTTGTTGTTTAGCAGGCCCTGGGCTGGGTTCGAACCTGCCAGCCTCTGTATATGTGGCTGAGCTATGGGTACCGCCCTATTTGGATTTTTTCATTGTTGAATTTTCTGAATATATATTCTAGACGTAAGTTATTTGCCGGATATGCAGTTGACAAATATTTTCTACCAATCTTTTCATCCTCTTAATAGAATATTTCACAGAACTAAAGTTTTTAATTTTGATGAAGTCCAATGTATTACTTTTTCTTCTGTGGTGTGTGCTAGGGTGTAGCTTTTTATTGCTGAGTAGTACTCCATTATATGGATATATCATAATTTATTTATTTACATGTTGATTAACTCTGGGTTGTTTCTAGTTTTTGACTATTACAAATAAAGTTGTAATGACCAATTGTATGTACTCTCATTTCTCTTGGGACATACGTACGAGTAGAGGAGCTAAATCATGTAGATGTGTTGCTTTTTTGTTTTCTCCCAATAAGCCTTTTGCACTCCTAGTGTGTTTCACTTTTTAACAAACTTCTAAGTTGTTTTTCAAAGTGGTTGTACCATTTTGTATTCCTGCCAGCAGTGTATTAATGTTCTAGTTCTGTGTGCTTGATAAGACTTGGTATGGCAGTCTTTTAAATTTAGTCATTCTAATAAGTATGTAGGTGTGTCTCACTGTTTTCCTTTTCCTAATGACTAATGATATTGAACATTTTTAAATATTTTCATTGATAAAGTATCTGTTCATATTTTTGGCCCATTTTTATGGGATTGTTTTCTTATTGTTGAGCTTTTAAAAACGATTCTAAATACAAGTCATTTTTAGATATGTAATTTGTAAACATTTTCTTCCTGTCTTTTTTTTTGTTTTTGAGTAGAGTGCCGTGGCATCACAGTTCACAGCAACCTCCAACTCTTGGGCTTAAGCGATTCTCTTGCTTCAGCCTCCTGAGTAGCTGGGACTACAGGCACCTGCTACAACGCTTGGCTATTTTTTGGTTGTAGTTGTCACTGTTGTTTGGCAGGCCCTGGTTGGATTCAAACCTGCCAGCTCTGGTGTATGTGGTTGGTGCCTTAAGCCACATGAGCTACAGGCACCACGCCCTTACTTACTTTTTAAAATACCTTATCTTCATACACTGTGTAGCCGTATTCTGAGGTACTGGGGCATAGTTCAGCCCATAACACTTCCCAACAATTACTTTGGCCACAATGGCATTTTTCTTGTCCTTTGTTCATTCCTGGCTATGGTACAGACATTGCAATTCTCCTTTTCCCTGTGACCCTGTCTCTCACAATCCTCCCATTTTCTCTGCTTCTTGAATACAGGCTGGCCTTGCAAATAGAATATTTCAGAAGTGACATCGTTTCAGTACTGAGTGAAAAAGTTTTAAGAGGGCTTACGTGTTTCCACCATCTCTTGAAACGTTGTACTGCTTGGGATAGTCTGCTTGATGATGAAAGAAACACCGCCCAATTGATCCCATCACGCCAGCTGGTAGCCAGCCAACCCTAAGAAGCAAAGTCACCTAGCTGATTGGTAGCTGACCACCAACACAAGAGTAAGATCATCTTGGCCCAGAAGAACAACCCAGCTGAGCCCAGCCCATTGCTGACCCAGAAAAATCATGAGCCAAATGAAAGGTTAGTATTTTTATGCCACTGAGTTTTTAAGTGGTTTATTATGGAGCAAAACTACCTGATACCTTTCCTAAGGGTCTTTGTTCTAGCTCTTACCTTCGTCTGCAAAGCTCTGTGCCTTCATCTTCACAAACGTGGCTGCTTTCTGTCATTCGTCACCTCTGTTCAAACATTATTTCCTCAGACAGGACTTTCCTGACCAACCAATATAATCAGCTTGTAGGTCTCTATCACTTCTCTGTATTTTTTTTTTCTGTCTAGAACTTATCAGTATCTTATTTTTTAAATTTGTTTGTTATGACTCACCATATTAGAATATGAATTCAATTTCATGAGAATATAAACCTTGTCTGTCCTGGTCCTGGCACTCAGTAAATAATTATTGAATAACAAAATAATGCATCCTCTAGCAACCCCATACTCTGGATACTGTTCTTTCCATTCTACAGATGAGAAACTGGGCAGGGAAGATTAAGTGACTTGCCCTGAGCTACACAGTTGGTGGCCATGGTGGTGGAGATTGGAATCTCAGGATTTCCAAAGACATGCCATACTTTCTTTTTTTTTTTTTTTTTTCTGAGATAGGAAGCTGGGTAGACTGAAGTTGGTTGGGTCCATCTCCTTTTATGGCAGTAGCTCTTCTTTATACCACAGACCCGGGCCACATTTGTCTAGGCTGGGGTAGCTGACATCCAAAGTAGTCATCCCTGGGGGTCACTGGCCCTCAGCACCAGTGGCAGGGCCTGCAAGTTTCTGTGTGTGTGACCCAAACCTGAAAGAGCAGAAAAATCATCCACCTTCACCCTGTCCCTATTCATTTTAAACATGAATATGAACATGAATATTAAACATGAATAGGGACAGGGTGAAGGTAGATGATTTTACATGTTTAAACATGATTAAACAAATTTAAATCATGTTTATGATTTAAAAAATAAGTACTTTTAATAATTTATTTCTAATTTTTAAAGGGGCATTATAGTTTATTGAAAACAGACTTCTTTAAACAAGTCAGCCCTAATTTAAAGTATAATACATGTTTTTCTTAGTTTTTGGCACTATTTATTGTTTAGATGAGAAGAATAGGGAATAACTTTTTTTTTTTTTTTTTTTTTTTGAGATAGAGTCTCACTTTGTTGCCCTGGTAAGTGCACTGTTGTCATCCACAGCTCACAGCAACCTCAAACTCTAGGGGATCCTCTTGTGCCTGCCATAATGCCCAGCTAGTTGTTTTTATTTTTAGTAGAGATGGGGGTCTTGCTGCAGCTCAGGCTGGTCTTGAACTCCTGAGCTCAGGTGATCCACCTGCCTTGGCCTTCCAGAGTGCTAGGCTTACAGGCATGAGCCATTGCACCTGGTCCAGAAAATAACTTTTTTTTTTTTTTTTTTTGAGACAGTCTCACTACATTGCTCTTGGTAGAGTGCTGTGGTGTCATAGCTCACAGCAACGTCAAACTCTTGGGCTTAAGTGATTCTCTTGCCTCAGCCTCCTACAGGTGCCTGCCACAATGCCCAGCTATTTTGTTGTTGTTGTTGTTGTTGTCATTGTTGTTTAGCAGGCCCTGCCCAGGTT
>CAUYPK010162775.1:0-11753 GCA_963574355.1 Loris lydekkerianus | reverse complement strand
CTATAACCCAACTATACCACAAGACTATGAGGAAAGGACCAAGGAAGGGGAAGGGAGGGGGGAGGTTTGGGTGGAGGGAGGGTGATGGGTTGGGCCACATCTATGGTGCATATTTTTATCTATAATAATAAAAAAAAAATAATAAAGTTGCTGTGAGCTGTGATGTCACGGCACTCTACCAAGGACAACATAGTGAGAATCTGTCACAAAAAATAAAGACATAAATAAAAATAAATAAAATAAAAACCGTCACACAGCAGAAGTAATTGACAGAATGGACAGATAACCTGCAGAGTGGAAGAAAATGTTTGCAAACTATGTATCTGACAACCAATTAACCCTTTTAAAACATTGGAAGAAAATGTTTGCAAACAATGTATCCGACAACCAATTAACCCTTTTGCAAAGGACACGAATATAATTTTTTTCAAAAGAAAACACACATGTGGCCAACAAACATGAAAAAATGCCCAACTTCACTAATCATCAGAGAAACGCAAATTCAAACTACAATGAGATATCATCCTACCTATGTCAGAGTGGCTATTACTAAAAAGTCAAGAAATAATAGATATTAGTGAGGACTGACAGGGAAAAAAGGAAATGCTTGTTCACTCTTGGTAGAAATGTAAATTAGTGCGTGTGGAAAACAATGTGGAGAGTTCTCAAAAAAAGTAGAGCTACCATTCAATCTGGCAATCTCATTACTGAAATTGTACACAATTAAAATGGAATCATTGTATCAAAAAGGCACCTTTACTTATATTTTTGTTGCAGTATTATTTGCAATGGCAAAGATATTAGTAATCAGTGTCAATGTACATCGGAAATGGTTGGGTAAAGAAAATGTAGTGTACGTACACAGTGGAATACTATACAGCCATAAAAAAGAAAGAAAGCGTGTCCCTTGTAGCAAGATGGATGGAGATGGAGGCCATTTTCTTAAGTGGAATCACTCAGACACAGAAAATCAACTCCCCTGCATTCTCCCTTATAAGCGGGAACTAAATGAGTTTAGGTGGGCATAGAGTGTGGAATAATAGAGACTGGAGACTCAAAAGGGCAGGAAGGTAGGAAGGTGGGTAAGGGATGAAAACTTAGTGGGTACAATGAACGCTATTCAGGTGATGGTCACACTGAAAGCGTGGACTTTACCGCTATGCAATATATTCATATAACAAAATCACACTTGTGTCCCTTAAATGTACATATTAAAAAGGTTGTTTTAATTTGTGAGTATATGGCTGCCATCTTATTTTTATATTCTTTGCTGTTACTTCCTATTTGTAGTAAGAATATTAAGTATGTAACTAAAAAATAAATCAGCTGAGTCATTTCTGGTTTGGTAATGTTTCAGACCAATCTTATTGCCAAGAACAGCTGGAAAAGACAGGAAATTACGGGAAACATAGAATTGAATGTAGCAGAGAACTACCAAGGTAGCAGGGACTTACGGGGCCAGAATCCCAGAGAGGACAAGAGTAAGTTGGGACGAGCTCAACATTCTGCAGCACTTTTCTCCTTGAAGCATTTCCTGATTAGAATATGGGGAGGTGATGTGCCAATCTGAAAACCACAGCTGAAAGACCGAGCAGAGGCTTTGACAAAATTGAAAATTTTATTTAAGCCCCAGGAAGGGCTACATTCAACTAGGGGTAAACTGGAAATAGATATCCTCTTAAAAGAATAAATATAAGTCCAGGTCCCTTTCAATACCCAAGTAAATCAAAGTGATGAGCTTGGATTCTTCTTGCCTCCAAGGAGGCAAAGCTAAGTCCTCTTTGGAGGAAAATGACATCAGATAGAGTGTCAAATTATCTGCATAATTCGTCATACATAATAACTTGTGTTGAATCAAAAATTTCCAGGGATATCAGGAGATAGAGAAAAACAGACAATAGAAACAGACCCTCGGGTGGTGCCTGTGGCTCAAGGAGTAGGGTGCCGGACCCATATACTGGAGGTGGTGGGTTCAAACCCGGCCCAGCCAAAAAAAAAAAATAAAAAAAAAAGAATACATATAGAAACAGACCCTCATGTGACTCATATATGGAGATCATCAATGGACTTTATTTATTTATTTATTTAGAGACAGAGTCTCACTACGTCGCCCTGGGTAGAGCGCTGTGGTGTTACAGCTCATGGCAACCTCAAACTCTTGGGCTTAAGAGATTCTCTTGCCTCAGCCTCTCAGGTAGTTGGGACTACAGGTACCCACCACAACACCCAGCTATGTTTTGTTGCAGTTGTCATTGTTGTTTAGCTGGCCTGGGCCGGGTTCCAACCCGGCTCCCTTAGTATATGTGTCTGGCACCATAACCACTGTGCTACAGGCGCCGAGCCCATTAATGGACTTTAAAATGTGTGATTGAGGTCCTACCTAGGACAAGTAGGCAAGGAAAAGAAATTAAAGGTGCAAATATAGGAAGTAAAACATTAAAAAAATACTAATTTTATTCATAGTCAACACGATTGTATATGTAGGAAATGTGAAAGAATCTGCAAACTACAATTCACATGTAATTTTTTTTTCTTTTGATTAAATCATAGCTGTGTACATTTATGCAATCATGGGGCAGCATTTTTTTTTGTTTTGCAGTTTTTAGCCAGGCCTGGGTTTGAAACTGCCACCTCCATAATATGGGGCCAGCATCCTACTCCTTTGAGCCACAGGCGCCGCCTCATATGTAAATTTAAACAAAGTTGTTAGATAAAGCTCAGTACAAAAAAAAAAAATCAACTGTATTTTTGCATGCCAGCAGCAAAATAAATTAAACAGTCACATAGAGTTGCATAAAAACATCAAACTACCTAGAAATAAACCTCATAAATGGTTCCAAATTCTACACTAAAATCTATAAAACATTATTGAGAAAAATCAAAAGAGATCTAAATATATGGAAAGATATAAGATATGGACGGGAAGACTCAATATAGTGAATATGTTAATTATCTCCTAAATTAATCTGTAGATTCAATGCCATGCCAATTAAAATCTCAGATGATTTTTGTGCTTCCTTTTTTTCTGACATTGATAAGCTGTTTCTAAAATTACAAGGGTAAAGGGCTAGAAATATTCAAGGCGGTTTTGAGGAAGCCCAAAGCTCAGGACTTAGGTTGTTAGATCTCAAGACCTTTTATAAGGTTATGGTAATTAAGATGGTGCGAGACTTCCAAAAGACAGACAAACTGACCAGTCGAAAATTACATAGAGCCCATACATAGTCACACATACAGAGTGACAAAGGCCACACGCTGTAGTCCAACGAGGAAAGAAAGGATTATCTTTTAAACAAGTGGTAGGGGGCCGATTGGATATCCATATGGGAAAATATACCTTTATACGTCCCGTGATGCAGGGATTTAATTTCTAGGTGTATATGCAAGAAAAATGCAGACTCATGTACATTAAAAAGACACATGCAGACCAGGCACGGTGGCTCACGCCTGTAATCCCAGCACTCTGGGAGGCCGAGGCTGATGGATTGCCTGAGCTCAGGAGTTTGAGACCAGCCTGAGAAAGAGTGAGAGACTGTGTCTAAAAAATATCTGGGTGCCATGTCAGGCACCTGTCAGGAGGCTGAGGCAAAAAGCTTGCTAGAGTCCAAGAGTTTGAGGTTGCTGTGAGCTAAGATGCCACAGCACTCTACCCAGGGTGACAGAGTGAGACTCTGTCTCAAAAAAAAAAAAAAAAAAAGCATGGAGGCATTCATAATAGCCCCAAACTGGAAACAAACCCGCTGTCTACAATGGGTGAATGGATAGATAAACTTTGGTATATTCTTACAACAGAATTCTATAGAGTGATAAAATGACCTCTTTTTGCTACTCCCAGCACAGCTACATCTCATGTCGAGTGAAAGAAGCCAGCTGTGAAAAAATACAGTCCGTGCCTTTTATAGTATTGTGTTCGAATCAAGTTAAAAACGGGACGAGATGGCATCCTGGTGTGTGAGGAGCATAGTGACTGGACCAGGAGCCCACAAGGGCACTTCTGTTCCTGGATCTGGGTGCTCAGCTTGTGAGATTTCAGGGCCCTGCACTCAAAATTTTCCCTCAGTATTTTACCTCCCTGAAAAAAAAAAAAAAATCCTAACCTGACACTGGTTTGCATCTGACTGAAAAAACAAACAGCTGTGTCAGGACCACGCAGGTGTCCCAGTGTCCAGAGAGGTCCCTATTAGTCAGGAGGCCAAGAGGCCAAATCAGCATTATTCTCTCCTGCCTGCTGACCATTTCAAACTTCACCTCTTCATCAACAATTTGGAACGTTTCCCCCTAAAGAATACACTTCCGGCAGTCAAAGGAACATTAAATTGGTCACACTTAGAGGAACGTCAATTAAGAAAATACTTTTTATTATAGAATTGAGAAGAAAAGATTCAGGAGAGAAAACAACTTGGGTAAACAAGACAGGAATAGACCTAACAGTTGTCCCCAGATGTGGTCTCCATCCCTTAGGAATCCAAAAGTAGTTTTCCAGCGTAGATCATTCTTAAGGCTATCGCTTCCTAATTCCCAGCTGATTATTTAGCTGAATTTGGGCATTCGGTGTCCCAAAGCTAGCTGAGTTTGAGGTTGCCATTCCCAAACCCCTTTTTTCCCCTTCTCTGCGCCCTGATACCATGGCAACCCTTAATCAAGAGTAACACCTCCTCTTTGTTATCCCACGGGGCAGAGCTGAGTGCTGCAGAACGGCTGCTTTAGAGGTAACCAGGAGAAAAAATCGAGTTAACTGGAGATTTACCCTGGCGACTCTTAACAAGATCTGGCGATGGTGCACCTCATGTGATTCTGGGAGAATTCTGTATCCAAAAGTTTTTTTTCTTTTTCTCGTGACAATCTGGGCTTTATGACTACCCCAATAATCACAGGCAGGGATTTCCCCCTCCACAGGCTCTTCTTTTGCTCTTCCTTCTAAGCAGAGCAGAATCCTGGCAGATCTCGTGAGAGTTTTTAGAAATAGGTGTGGTAGTTACTAAATCGTGCACAAGAGAACATACTCTGTTCCCAGGAGTATCCCGCTGGCTCTTGTCAGAACGTGCTTCCAATCAATAGACCCCTTAAAAAAAAAAACAACACTATGTAGTTGGGGTGAGTCTTACGTAAATTTCAAATTAAAATAAAAATTTCCCCACAGGAACCTGTTTCTTATGAAGACAAGGGACTGACTTTGTCTTTAGTGGGAGTCTGGTGCCTCTCTCAGCCCATAGACTGTCTATTATCATCTTCGAAAAGAAGGCAGAGAGGAGAGAGGAGGCATTTCCCAAAAAAATGACTGTGATTATATCTACAAGAATATATAGCTAAGAGAAAAAAAAACTTAATCTTTTTAAAGCAATATGAGATCTATAGAAAGCCATTCTGGGTTTTCCGATCTCATGACATGTTTTGGGGGCTCTGATTCTCTTGATTGAACTCAAGAAGTTTTCCCTCCTGTATGGCCTTCCCACCGCCCATACCGCACCATTTAAAATGCACGCCAGCCCACAACTGTTCCGTCTTAGCCTTCTCCACTTTCCCCACATGGTCCTTACCTTCTGGTGACAGCTCTGGGAGTGTTGGTGGGAATGTAAATTAGTACAGCTGTTATGGAAAACAGTATGGAGTTGCCTTAAAAAGTTAAAAATATGGGGCCAGTGGCTTACGCCTGTAATCCCAGCACTCTGGGAGGCCAAGATGGGTGGATTGCTTGAGTGCAGGAGTTTAAGAACAGCCTAAGCAAGAGTGAGACCCCCGTCTCTACTGAGAATAAAAAAAATTAGCTGGGCGTTGTGGCAGGTTCTTGTAGTGTCAGCTACTCGGGAGGCTGAGGCAGGAGGATCCCTTGAGCCCAAGAGTTTGAGGTTGCTGTGAGCTATAATGATGCCATGGCATGCTACCCAGGGTGACACAGCGAGCTTCTGTCTTAAAAACAAACAAACAATTAATTTAAAATATGGGATTGCAAACTTATACAGCCTCTTTTGAGAGAAGTATGGAGAATCCTCAAAGAACTCAAAATAGACCTTCCATTTGATCTTGCAATCCCACTACTAGGTATCAACCCAGAAGAAAAAAAATCTTTTTTTATCATAAGGACATCTGTACTAGAATGTTTATCACAGCCCAATTTACAATCGCCAAGATGTGGAACCAACCCAGGCCCACATCAATCCCTGAATGGATTAATAACCCGTGGTCTATGTCTACCCTGGAATACGATTCAGCCATAAAAAGATGGAGACTCTATATCTTTTGTACCGACCTGGATGGAATTGGAGAATATCCTTTATAATTATTACAAGAATGGAAAAGCAAGTATCCAATGTATTCAATGCTAATATTGAACTCAAGAAGTTTTCCCTCCTATAGTTGAACTAACACAGGCCCACTAAAAGAGAAAAACTCAATTTAATTCAAGTTGGGAGGAGGGGGGAGAGGAAAGGAGGGAGGGGGATGAGGAAAGGAGGGAGGGGGATGATGGGCGCCCACCTAATGGGCACAATGTAAGGGTACCCGGCACACCTCCTGGGTGAGGGGCACGACTACAGCAGGCACCTCACCTAACAAACGCAAACATTGTCACCTAATCGTTTGTACCCTCCTATTAATCCGAAAAAAAAAAAATCAGAACTAGAACTGCCATGTGATAACAACAGTCTCGCTGCTGGGTATATGTTCTAAGGGAATGAAATCAGTATGTCAAAGAGTTGTCTGCACTCCCGTGCTATGGCAGCACCGGTCACAACGGCCAGGGTCGGGAATCAACCTGAGCATCCATCAGCAGATGAATGAGGATGAGGAAAACGGGGTATGGACACAGCACAGAATTCTATTTGGCCATAAAAAGAATGAAATCCTGCCATTTTTGGCCACGTGAACTTTATGTGATGTAAAAGGCTGGATACAGGAAGGTAAGCACGGCACGTTCTACTCACATGTAGGGTCTTTAAAAGTTGACCTCCTAATAATGGAGAGTAGAAGGGTGGGGGAGAGTAAAGGCTGGGTGGGGGACAGGGGGCAACAGGTACAAAGTCACAGTTGGAAGGAATGAGTTCCGGTAGGGTCCCTGTGGTTAACAATATCATATCGTTTATATCACAATAGCTGGGAGGGTTTTGAATGGACTCACCACAAAGAAATGATAAATGTATAAAGTGATGGGTGTGCCAAATTTCCAGAGTTGATTATTATGTGATATATACATGTGTTGAAATATCATACTGTGCCCCATAAATAAGTACAATGATTATATGTTGGTTAGAACAAAAAATAAAAAATGTGCGACGTTCCGTTTACCTCCGTTTTCTTTTATTTGTGGTCTTCAGCCCTCACTTCTCCCCGGGAAGGTGGGGAGCCGTCTCTGCTTTGTCCCTTGGCACACACTAAATGCTTGTGAGCATGCCTCGTAAATAAAGAACACTCAATAAATACTTTTTGGTAATTTGAGAATTCTGTACTTTCATTAACCAAGTACCAAGCCTTTTCATCTTTTGTCTCAGAGCGATGTAAAAGTTTTGATGAAAAAACCTTTGCTGTTATCCAAAATGATATTATCACGGATTTCCAAACACGAGATTATGTGTGCTGTTCCTTTCTATAATACCATTTAAAACAAATTATTAAGAAATGTTAATCTTCTAATATGAAGGTATAAAAACCTTGGAAAAATTATGTTAACAATACTCTATGATGTAAAGCAAACTTGCGGTTAACCAAAGATTCTCTAAAGAAATTAAAGACACAACACATTTGGCTCGGCACCCGTCACCCAGTGTTTAGGGCATCGGTCACATTCATTGAGACAGGTGGGTTCGAACCTGGCCAGGGCCTGCTAAACAAAAATGGCACTGCAACAAAAAATAGCCAGACAGTAGTCCCAGCCACTAGGGAGGCTGAGGCAAGAGAATTGCTTAAGCCCAAGAGTTTGAGGTTGCTGTGAGCTGTGACGCCATGGCACTCTACCGAAGAATGAATCTGTGGAGCCCAGTCACGGTATCTCATGGTTTTCTCAGCCAGGTGGTGGCCACTGGTTGGGTTTGGCTGTCTCAAAAAAAAGATACAACACATTTGTCTTTTAGAAAGTCCATGTCTGATTATAATTATTAAATTGTGTGTTGAATATGCCTGACACGGGCCAGGCACTTTTTTTGCCTACATTATCTTTGATTTCCCCCAAAGTTCTTCTAGGTAGGTTTTATCATCCACACCTACAGATGAAGACACTGAAGCCCAGAAAGAAGAGTTAACTGGCCCAAGGTCACAGTGACCTCTGATGAGAACTCAGGTTTGACCAACTCCTGACACTGTGCTAGTTTTCCCAGAAAATCGCACAACACATCTTCACCCATGTCCTTGGTTTCACAGTCTCGAACAACACATAGGTTCTGTGTAGTTGCTCGTTCCTAGCACGGTGCAGGCTCCCCTGGAGACCCCCGCAGGAAGCGTGGCAGCTCTGGGAGGAGCCCTGCACCTGGGCAGACCACGCGATGGGGCAAGTGAGTGGGGCCCGCTGTAGATACTGTGGGGGCTCTGAAAGGGAGAAGCCCCTGTGGGCCCAGCGTGGAGCTCAGTCCCGGCATCTCATGGTTTTCTTCGCCAGGTGGTGGCCACTGGTTGGGTTTGGCTGTCCAGCTGTTGTCCCTTCTCACAGTGGGACAGACCACTATGCAGGAGGATTTCCACCTCCCACCACTTCCCCTATGTCCCCCAAGCCTCTGAATGGAGGTAAATGCTTCCCCTCTGGGGTGCTGGGAGTCGGGGGAGGCATCTGACCCACACTCGGCCGGCGGCAGGCCCACTGCTGGGACCTGGACACACGGATGGCAGGGCATCTTCGGGGAGCAGAGACCATGGGAGACAGAGGCTAACACTGAGGTGGCCGCATCTTGAATGGGCTGTTCCTGAGACGAGGCAGCAACCAAGTGCCCCCAAGAGCAGGTTTATCTCTCAGCTCCCACCAAGTCTGTGAGCCCACGAAAGCTTCCCGTTCGAATTAATATAATACTGATCGGTTGTCTGGTCTTTACAGCAAACATGGGTGTTTATCCTTTACCCTGCATTTAACACTGATGAATATAGTTCACGAAGAGAAAATGTTTTGAGGACAATTGTGAAAGCAGAAGGTGACATCTGCTTTTAGGAAATTGTTGCTTTCCTGGTCTGACACTTTCTCCAAAGGCTGTCTGATGCTTTCTTAAAAGCAAAGCCACTTTCTTCATTCTCCTGAAGCTTGGTAATCACACAAGGAGTTACCAGTGATACTGGAATTTCATCTTCAGTAGGTTCTTGGTTTCGGTGATTCGAAGAATGAATCCGCCGGCCACAGATCAGTGGGAAGACAGAATTTATTTACAGAAAAGAATACAAAAACAACAAAGCTCCAGGCAGGGAGAGAAAACCCAAGTTGGGAAAGAAAAGCTGTCTCTCTCTCTCCCTGTCTCTGTGTCTGGGCTCTTTGGGTATATATAGTCGCATGACAGTGTGTCTGGAACATGTCTGGGACGTGTATGAGTCCTGAATGAATGGCTACAATCCCTTTCATTCCCAGGCCTAGGAAACTTACATGAAATTGGCCAAGCCTAGGAAATTGGGGTTCCCTGGTCAGCATAAGTGCAAGGGGAGGGAAACCTAAGGAGCTGGTGTCTCCCCAACATTTGTCTGGCCCCTCTGGCTACTGGAGCCTCCCGTGGGATGCCCTTGCCTACCCTCCAGCCCCCTGGTTCCTCTGCTCGCTGCCGCCACACCAACACCACCAAGGCAGAGGCCGCTGGCCCGCCTTCCCTCCAGCTCCACCGAGCTGGCTGGGATGCCACCTGTCCTGTATCACCAAGATAGGAGAGAATCCCCACTGATTTGTCCCAGGAGACCCTTTGACCTCCAGGTTGGGCTGAAGCTCTGATTCAGCCTTGGAGAAGAGGGTGAGGCCAGGGACCCGTGCTCTCTGCCAGGTTAGCTCTGTGGAACCAATGCAGGGAGAGGCTTTCCTGTATTTTGGCCCAGAGCACAAGATCTTATCTGCAAAACCACAGCACTGTGCCTGATCCCGAAACCATGAAAGAATTAAGCCTGGGATGACCCAGTTACTGGGTGAGGATGCTCAGATCCAGACTGTTCATTACCGTCCACAGCGTGATGTGTTCATTCACTGCCTGTATTTCCAGAACATATCTGCCCCACAGTTACAACGTGGAAGAGGCACTTGAATTCATCAAAGCCAATTATTCCAGTTTCTTTTTTTCAGCTTGGAGTTTTTCATTTTAAGTTGTCATGGGAAAATCACTCTTAATAAATCCCTTTAAGCATGGGGAACTAGGGCCATTATTGACATTTTAAGGAGTACTAAAACATTTCAATGTTTTTGATTAAAGTTGTAAAGGTGATAAGTCATCCTTTATTCTGTTTCTTCTTTCTTTTTTTCTCTCTCTCTTTTTTTGGAATGGCTTCAATTAATTTTTAGGACAGACTTTAGACATACAGACTGTTCAAATCTAATTAATTATCTGGCTGTGCCCACAACAGTCACACCTTCAAAACATTGAGGTTATAACTAATCATCTGAGATTCTCCCACACTGAAATAATTTGCACACACCCTTTGGGGCCATGACAGATATATGTGCAGGGTGAATCATAAGAACTGGAGGCACACCCCCAGAGGGAAATCAAGTTTTGTGTGTTTGTTAGTGACTCACTGAACTTAGTCATGCATTAAATATTCAATATCTGATGTGCAAGATTTAAAATCCTAAGGTGGATTGAAGCAAAAACACATAGGTTCGGAACCAATCGCATTAATATTTTTGTACCACAAATTAGATTAGACAACTCACAGCTGGGAAAAGGAAAGGCAGACAGATCCCAGGGAACAATAAGGCTCAGAAAACAGCTGACGAGCAAAGTTGGTGAGGCTGGACGAGGTGAGTTCGCCTCAATTTACGACCAATAGGAAGTTGAAAGCAGGTCACCTTTGACCCTTGGGGAGATCCCATGTCCAGTGGCATTTGTTTGGGGGTGATTTACTGCCTTCAAGGATGCATTAAAAAACAATCTCATTGTTTAACTCAAACACACATTTAACTTAAAAAAAAAATCTGAATTTTTCCATGCACTGGTAAACTTTAAAAATAGAATAAGAGAAAAAATACTTGACCTGACACCCTCTTAGAAGAGACCGTTAGAGCACCTGTCTAAGGCAAAGGGTAGAATGTAGCAGCTACTTGTCAAACCTTGTTGAGAGCTGAACCCTTTCTACATCCTCCAGAAAAAAGATCTACTGCGTCTTGGCTCAAGCGGCTAAGGCACCAGCCACATACACCTGAGCTGGTGGATTCAAATCCAGCCCGGGCTGGCCAAACAACAATGACAGCTGCAACCAAAAAATAGCTGGGTGTTATGGCGGGCGCCTGTCATCCCAGCTACTTGGGAGGCAGAGGCAGGAGACTTGAGCCCAGGAGTTGGAGGTTGCTGTGAGCTGTGATGTCACAGCACTCTACCCACGGCAGCAGCCGCAGGCTCTGTGTAAAAAAAAAAAAAAAAAAAAAAAGACTCTCCAACAGTTTCATTGTCTTTAGAATAAATCTAGACTTCAAAACTTGGAATTAAAAAAAAATCTACTGCGTCAGGTTTTTTTTTTTTTTTTTAATTAAATCATAGCTATGTACATTGGTATGATCATGGGGCATCATACACTAGTTTCACAGACCGGTTGACACGTTTATATCACACTGGTTAACATAGCCTTCCTGGCAGTTTCACAGTTATTGTGTTGAG
>CAUYPK010162766.1:0-11415 GCA_963574355.1 Loris lydekkerianus | reverse complement strand
TACTCCAAAACCCCTGATTATAAGGATTCAGGATTTATAAACATTTATTTACAAGACTTTACTGCCTTAAATGGGGTTTTCACTTAATTAAATGTGCCATTAAATACTGTGGGTTAAATAGTTCAGTGGAATACAGTTCAGCTCAGCCGCCTACCTCTTCAGCTCAGCCGCGACTTGTGGACTGAGCTGAAGCACCGCCCCCTCAAGCAGACGGCAGAAGACACCTGGAGACTACGTGCATTTGATTAGGTGCTTGCCCTCAGAATCAAATAACCTGTATGACCCGAGTATAAGCCGAGTTCGGGTTTTTCGGCACAAAAACTCGGCTTATACTCGAGTATATACGGTACACACGAGCGGTCAAACGTTGATATGCAGTTATCAGAGTAATCCTGCTAGACATTTTCTTAAAGCTCTCATGCCCAATATTCTCCACATGTATTCTGGTAGCACACGTCAGCAACAGAGGGGACAACAGCATATGGGCATCTCTAAAATCAGGAGTAGATGAAAACATCTACCTTTACAGTGCTCAAACGTATCGCATCATGAGAGTAAATTCTTACTACTGAAAAACACTAACTGGCATAAAATAACTGAGGTTCCACAGGGACTAGTCTACATTACTTTGGACATCCGTCTACTGTCCCTTATGACAAAGCAGTGAGTTAGCTCCTTAGAGGGAACCATAAAGTCCTTGTGCTCTAGCCTATTTCAAAAAGTATGTAAGACTAACCATTTCTCACAAATTTTAAATGCATCTGACATGCTTTCTAAGACAATGATGCCACATCTTTACCAAGTCAAGTAAACTTACACAACAGTAGCTACTGCCCTCTATAATTCTGCTTGATATAAAGTGATGATTTAGAATGAATGGTTGGACAAAATCTCATGTTATCTTAAAAAAAAGCACAGTACACAGATATCTCCTCCTATACTCCACCATTCTTCCCGTGGGTTTTTGAGGTACATAATATATACTCATGAATGTTAATAAATCCCATAAATCAAAATCACATTGATTTTTCTTCTGCACCACGTCTTTCCCAGAACCTTATAGATCTGTTCACCAGTGTTCCTTGATGTATCAAAGCACATGGCACACAGCAGTGCAGTGGAACTTACAACTGCAAAATGTCTTTATACAGTGGATGTTGGCAGCAAAAAGTCTGTTACCAGAGATGATTTATTATATTCTGACCTCCTGATTTTAAGCTGTGCCAACAGAAAGCTTACAGAGAAACTCATTAAATGCATGGAGAAGCCACAGAAATAGATCCTTCTATTTATCAAGTCCAAATATTTATTTTTGTTTTCGTGAAGAAAGTGTGATAGAAGCAGTCATTGTAACTAAATTATTTTCTAAAATTATCTTCAAGTATTCATCAACTGCAAAAAGGTTCTGAAATTCATAAGACTCTTAAGGGTCAAGCCACATGGTCCTGCCTACCAACAGCCATTCTGTACTTCAGGCCTGGTGTGATAACATGAGTACTTGAAATGAGGGTAGTGAGTTAATCATACGTCCCCAGCTTTGATAAATCATTGTCCTCCAATGGTTCTCAATCTTCCTAAGGCCATGGCCCTTTAATGCAGTTCCTGTGGGTCACAATCCACAGGTTGAGAACCGCTGTTCTACACGATACATTAATACATCAGTATCAAGTCCCTAAAAAGTAAAAGTCCAAGGTGGGTGCGGGGGCTCACGCCTGTAATCCTAGTACTCTGGGAGGCTGAGGCAGGTGGACTGGCCTGAGTTCACAGGTTCGAGACCAGCCTAAACAAGAGTGAGACTCTGCCTCTAAAAATAGCTGGGCATTGTGGTGGGTGCCTGTAGTCCCAGCTACTCAGGAGGCTGAGGCAAGAGGATCACTTGAACCCAAGAGTTGGAGGTTGCTGTGAGCTAAGATGCCACCGCACTCTCCCAAGGGTGACCAAGTAAGACTTTGTCTCAAAAAAAAAAAAAAAAAAAAAAGTGAAAATCCAAAAGGCCAAGCAATGCCTAATATTTTTACTAGACAGTATTCTCCCAAGGAGTTATACATGTAATATATGTATGAATCAATGAAATCAGCATTTTCTGACCCACAGTGAAGCTTTTCATGACTGCCTATGAAATGGATTAACTCTCTGATCTCATTTTTTATTTTCTTTTGCAATTTTTGGCCGGGCACCAGGTTCAAACCCAACACCTCCAGTATTGGGGCTGGCACCCCCCTCCTCGAGCCACAGGCACTGCCCCTCTCTGATATCATTTTAATGAGTTTCTCTTTGTTTTGGAGGGACCGCACTGCACAGAAAAGCCCAGTCACTCTACACAGCAGTCATTTAAATCAACCCATTGAGGAGTCTTAAGAAACTTCACTGGCTTATACTTACTCAGGTATACAAAATTCACCAAAATTTAAAAAGTGAGAATAATTTAAATAATGCAGTTCCCTAGTCCTGTTAATTCTCCCTTCTCGCTGTAGCTAACACCTGTCCTCTCTGCTCACTACCCTGCCTTAGCTCATCCCCCACATTCTTGTCTAGAATTTTTATTGTTTCATCATAGACTTAAAACGTTTAGAAGAAACTGTAAGACAAAATATTTATGACTGTGAAGTAAATTTTAGCAAGATCCCCAGGTTACTCTTATGCACATTGAAATTTGGAAAGGGCTGCCTTGCCCTATAGAGTGTTGAAGGGTGCACTGGTTGTAAACCGGCTGCAATACCCGCCTGTGGTATACTTTTCTGATCCCTTCTTCACCCAGCCACTGAAGTCATCTTTCTAAAATCCAGATCTAATTATGCCACACCCTTCAAAGATTTGGGGATCATCCAAATCCATGATCTACCAGGCCCTGCAGGGTCTGCTTCTCCGGCCCTTCCCACTGCAGTGTCTAACCCTGGCCCCACAATGTTCCAAACTATACCCAGTCCTTTAACTCAGTGGCTACCGAAGTTTTTGATTTCATAGGTCAGGAAAAACAACAACAAAAACAACCAAAAGGGTAGTGAGTTAAACACAGGCTTGCCAGCTTTTTGTCTGACAAGAAAAATGAGTTCAAACAAAACCAAAATCTATAATTTGCTAGCATTTTCGTTTGACAAAAAGTTAAGAAAAACATAATCTTACAATTTTAAAACTTGAATAAATTTAATTTTAGAAATAAAAAAGCTCATTGCATTTTCTCTTTAAAAAAATTTCACTGCACCCTGCTTGTCACGCAGGCCGGCCTCTGCAGAAGCATCTGTTCCTCCCGCAGCCGGTTTACAACCAGGGCACCCTTCAACACTCACTCTATAGGGCAGGGCAGCCCTTTCCAAATTTCAATGTGCATAAGAATAACCTGGGGATCTTGCTAAAATTTACTTCACAGTCATAAATATTTTGTCTTACAGTTTCTTCTAAACGTTTTAAGTCTGTGATGAAACAATAAAAATTCTAGACGAGAATGTGGGGGAAACACTTGAAGATAATTGGCCTGGGAAAAAACTTTATGAGGAAGACACCACACCCCCACACCCCCCAGCAAACGCAGCAACACCAAAAATAAATATTTGGATTTGATCAAGCTAAAAAGCTTTTGCACAGCTAAGGGTACTGTTACCAGAATTTCTTCCTCAGTAGGTCCTTGGGCTCGGGGATTTGAAGAATGAACCCACAGACCACAGATCAGTGGTAAGACAGAATTTTTATTAGACAGAAAAGAAGACAGAAGGAGTAAAAAGCACCAGAGCTTCTGGCAAAGGGGGAGACCTAAGTTGGAAATTTCTCTCTTCAGCCCCTTGTCTAGGAGTATATATCACATTTTGGCCAGGACCTGGTAGGTGGAAAAACACCTTTTCAAAGTTAGTGACTGTATTAACAAATGAATGAATGTCTTGCCAGAGCCCAGAGGGTGTGGCCTGGAAAGGGCAGCCTGTTTATGCCTAGAGATGGGGTTCTGATTTCTGAGCTCCCTAGGCCTACAGAATGGTGGTGGTGGGGGGGGGGGTCCTGTGCAGCCCGGAGTGGGAGAATCCTGTATCAGTACCACAAACAAACCAAACAGACAGCCTTCGAAATGGGGGATTTTTGCATGTTATGAATCTGACAAAGGCTTGATAACTAGAATCTACAGAGAACTCAAACTAAACAATAAGAAAAATGCAAACAACTTCTCCAAGGATGACAGATGAATGGCCAACACACACATGAAAAAATGCTCATCATCTTTAATCATCAGAGAAATACAAATAAAAACCACTCTAAGATATCACCTAACCTCAGGAAGATTAGCCCACATCGCAAAGTCCCAAAACGCCAGATGCTGGTGTGGATGTGGAGGGAAGGGAACACTTCTACACTGCTGGTGGGACTGCAAACTAATACAGCCTTTTGCGAAAGAGGTATGGAGAATCCTCACAGACCTAATAGTAGGCCTTCCATTTGATCCTGCAATCCCATTAACTAGGTATCTACCCAGAAGAATAAAAAGAAGCATTTTACCACAAAGACATCTGCACCAGAATGTTTATCACAGCTCAATTCATAATTGCCAAGTTGTGGAAGCAACCTAAGTGCCCATCAACCCATGAACGAATCAACAAACTGTAATATATGTCTACCGTGGAATATTATGCAGCCATTAAAAAAGATGGGAGACTTGGCCAGGTGCAGTGGCTCACGCCTATAATCCTAGCATTCTGGGGGTGCCCAGGCGGGTACATTGCCTGAGATCACAGGTTGGAGACCAGCCTGAGCCAGAGTGAGACCCCATCTCTAAAAATAGCCAGGCATTGTGGCAGGTGCCTGTTGTCCCAGCTATTTGGGAAGCTGAGGCAAGAGAATCACTTAAGCCCAAGAGTTTGAAGTTGCTGTGAACTACGACACCACAGCACTCTACCAAGGGTGACAAAATGAGACTGCCTCAAAAAAAAAAAGAGATGGGGACTTTATATTTTTTGTATTTACTTGGATGGAGTTGAAATACATTCTTCTTAGTAAAGAATTGTAAGAATGGAAAAATAAATAACCAGTGTACTCCATACTGATATGAAATCAATATATAAACAATTACATGCTCATAAGAATAATAAAACACAAATATAGTCTAGTATGGGGACAGAGAAGTGGGAGGGGGTGGAGAGAGGATGTTTGGCAGGCGGGAGGGCGTGAGGCAAGATCTCACCTAATACGCTCACTGGGAGGGTGTATAACACGTCCCTGGGTGAGAGGTTCTTTTACAAATGGAATTTTACCCTGATGTAGAACAATGTAACCTGAAAATCTGAACCCTCATATTAATTTGCAATACAAAATAAATTAAAAAACAAAAACAGCCCTAGATACATTTTTTAAAATTTTAATATTAAATATGTGCACATAAAAATGACTAGAATATAAACTATTAGAAAAACTGAAAAAATAAAATAAAACCCAGCTGCTTCGGATTCAACTGTGCAACGATAAAAAAAACAAAAAATAAAAATGTTAAGTCTATGATCTGCCTTGTGTTCACTTTGTACGTGGCATGAGGTGTGGACTGAAGTCCCTTTTTTCACATGTGGATATGAATCATTCCAGCTCCATCTGTTGTAAGGACTATTCTTGCTCCGCCGAATTGCCTTTGGTCTTTTGTCAAAAATCAATTAACTATATATGTGTAGATTTCTTTGTGAACTCCATTCTGTTCCACTGACCTAATCTGTCCAGGCCAAGCTATCTCCTGTGTATCTAGATGGCTCTTGATCCAAAGACAAAGAGCATTCTGTCGCATGGCAGGTGACCTGGGGTATCCTGGACCTCCCCGGTGCTTGCAACGTTCTCTTTCTCCGGCAGTGGCGTATCTTTTGTCTTTATTAAAGCCTTACATAAATATACTTTGTGAAGGCTTGTGAGTACTTTTAATTAACTGGCCCTGGGTAATTGCAGCAATGATTTTGCTTTCCATGATTAAATACACCTTCCTTTTGTACCACTAAGCCAAAGAACGGGCTGTTTTCCATCCTTCCTAAACGGGTCAAGGTCAATTCCCCCGCTTTCCTCTCTGCCCCGCAGGTTCCCAAGTTACACTGATGATGGTGGCCCATGGGCCTGTTTTGGTAATAAACAGTTAACCATGGCCAAGATAACTAAGATAAGTTTTTAAAGGAGATATTTTTTTTAGTCCACAGCATGTTTCAAAGTCAGAGTGTGTGCGCCAGTGTGTGAAACGCAGGCAGGCACGTGCTAATAATTAATGTGGGTTACAAAAGGTGGCTGAAACTGACTCAAATGAGAATGAAACCGAAAATGAGCAAAACCCTGCAAAAGCCAAAATCTTGTAAGAAGCGCTACCAACCAACTACCAGGTAATTGTTGGGTGTCTGAGAGACAAAGGTGTACGTTGGAGATATCAAAAAAATTATGATGCCATCTCAGGTGGACACTCCTTCCGCTAAGAGAGCCCCACGCACTAAAGCGTAGGCAGGTCCAGCCTGCACAGAAAAGGGGGTGCCCCCTGGTATTATCCAGGGACAGGAACGGGAAGAGAAATGGGGGTGGTGGCTAGCTAGAGTGGAACTGCCCCTACTGGGAAGGCAAGTTAAGTGACAGTAGTAGAGGTGTAATGACCCCACACCTCGCATTTGTTATTTAAGACATACTGTACTTTACTTGCTTTAGACGCATTTACTCCTAACGGAAGCAGCACCTGTTCCACTGCCCTTTTAGAAGTGAAGAACGGAAACTGCAACCGTCTACACTGACCAGCCCGGCTCCCCCAGCCAGGACAGGAAGAACTCTAAGTTACTCCAAGGCAGCTGACTCTAAGGCCTAAATCTCACCCTGAGACTATTTCTGAAGCCATCAGAATGCTCAGAGAGAAATCATTCAGACTCAGAGGACACAAAGGGGAAGGGAAGCGGTCTGGTGAGCCGGTTTCACTCATTAGACAGCAGAAGACGGAAAGCCAAGGAAAAGGGACCCCAGGTAGTCAGAGCACCTGGCCCAGCACCTCTGGTAGGCTTCTAATCTATGCCTCGGGGTACACCAGACAAAAGAAGCTACTCGGTGAAATTCTCTGAATTACACAGAACCACTGCTCTTCACAGGCTGGTGACGAAAATGATGATTGTGTCACAATTCACCTGTCAACCCCACAATATAAAAAGTTTAGGCTTCAGGGGGACATTTCCCCCTGAAAATACAGTTTGGGCTTCTGCAACTCTAACCTTAGGCAGCGGGTCGTGACCCACAGGAACTGTATTAAAGGGTCGTGGCATTAGGAAGGTTGAGAACCACTGCCTTAGAGTGAAATTCACTTACCCCAACTGTAACACACTTCAGGTGCTTTGATTGGTACCTAAATGTTTTAGCAAAAGCGTTCTGGTTCCTCTACTATCATTATTTCTTGGTACTGAACATATGAGAAAAAATCAGTCTTTTTGGATCTTAAAGTGCCCACAGGTATTGTAAATTTACAAAAGCTTCATTGACTCTTATCCAGATTCGTGATTTATGTGTGGCTCAGTGAGTAGGGCGCCGGCCCCATATCCTGAGGGTGGCGGGTTCAAACCCAGCCCCGGCCAAACTGCAACAACAAAAAAAATAAATAAATAAAATAAAATAAAATAAAATCTTGTTAATGAAGAACACTGAAGTGTTTCTCCTTCCTTCTGATAAGCATGTAGTTAGTACTTACGTAACCGAGACTGACCCTGAGGGCCCTGGGAGGGACGGAGGACGGGTCCCAGCAGCCAGAGTCAGGTTTCATCCACCATTTCTTAAGAACACACCTCCAGGGTTTGGTAAGACTACATTATTATTTTATTTTATTTTAGAGACAGGGTCTTACTCTGTCACCCAGGCTAGAGTGCAGTGGCCTGATATACCCTAGACCTCCTAGGCTCAAGCAATCCTTCCACCTTTTCCTTCCAAGTAGCTGGTATTACAGGTGTGTGCCACCATGCCTGGCTAATTTTTTTTTTTTTTTTTTTCTGCAGACATGGGGTCTCACAATGTTGCCCAGGTTGATCTCCAACTCCTGGTATCAAGCAGGAGTTAGAGATCTCCCCTCTTCAGCCTCTCAAAGAGCTGTTTTTACAGGTGGGAGCTACTGTGCCTGTCCAGACTAACCCTTAGTTCTTGACACAGTTACAGCCCTGTAATAGTCTCTGCTTGAAAATAAGGTAGAAAGCAGATCACAAAGGAGAAAGGATCTTTAAGGATTTTATCCCCAGTCCTAGAAGCTGGACTCAAAAATAAAAAGAGTCCATGTTGCATATGGCAGTGGATTTTAGAATATAACATTTACTGAGCCCTTACTCAGGGACAAGCTCAGTTTTAATGAGTTTATGAGAATTAGATTTAATCTTTACAATGGTCCTCTAAATTGGCACTATCACCATGTCCATATTAGAGATGATGAACTAAGGCACACAGAAGTTAATTAATTCCTAAGAGGTTAAGTAATTTACTTAGCCAGAATTCAAACCCAGGCAGCCTATATTCAAACCCCAAGTTCTCAACAACTATTCTCTCCTGAAAAAGACTAAAATAACATGGCAATGTACCAGAATAAATAGAGTGACCAACAGACTAAAAGCCCAGAAACAGACCAAAATACATACACTAACCAGCACACTAGAAGATTATTACAAATAATGGGGGGGACAGAGGAATTATACAATAAAAGGTGCTGGTTGCTGCCCTATATATTGAATTATTTGGTTCCAAATATTTCAGGTGGTTCAAAGAATTACACGTGACTGTCTAGATCCAAGATGATACATGTGACTCCGTCCTCTCATCATTTCTTACTAAAACAATTCAATTAATTTAAATAGGAAAAAATCACCACTGGCTACTCAACAAGCACCCCATCCACAAACTTGGGCCTGGAGAGGAATTGGTGGGAAAGGTCTAACAAAGGGCATTGTGAGCGGAGACCCAGTTAGACAGCTGGTTTCCAAAGCATCCCACCAAAACTGTTCCTGAGACAGGGACACTCTCCTAAGTGGTATAAATTGTCAACAAATTTCACCATTATTATAAACATGACTACACTGGTGCTCAGAAGTTAAACGAGAAGAGCAATGCTAGATCGCTAAAAAGGAGCAAACCCAGGAGGCTTCCCCGACACTCAGAGAGGTCAAGCCTACCAGGATCCCCTGTTCAGACTCCACTGACAGCCCTGGATTGGAGCGGAGGCTGGAAGCAAGACCCGCGCCAGAGACCCAGGGAACTAGGCCTTCCGAATGGGTGCTGAGGCCAACCAGCTACGCAGGGGGAGGGAAACTGTCCCCTGCCCAGGCAGACACAAAAGGGAGACTGTTCCTGAACAGTCTGTCCTGCAGCTGTCTCCCACTGCCCACAGCTCCAACCCAACCCACACCGACAGTTAGAACCCTAAGCTGCCCATAAAACATTTTTTGCCTCAGATGAAAAGTGCTGAACAACGGCCTACACACCCTCTGACAAAGCACATCCAGCAAGGCCTCACTTGACAGCTGAGGAGGCCAAGGAGCCCAACAAGAAACAAGTTTGCCAAACTTAAAATTCACATTCTCAGTGGGATCCAAAGGGACACCACATCACTGACACAAAAGTTAGGAAGAAAGATGAGAAATGAGCAACAGGAAGTAGGATAGGAAAGTGAAAAGTGAAACTGGAGGCCTCAGCACAGAGGCAGGAAACTGGGCTGGCCGCTGCAGAGAACTGCAGAGAAGCAGTCTGCAGCCAAGACCTGCTCCGGCACTGCTCAGCACCGGGGAAAGCATACAAATGAGAGACCTAAAGATCAAGTACATGTAGAACAGGAATTTCAGAAGACAAAACAGGATGATAACAGTTAGGGATAAGTAATAAGTAAATGCTGGGAAAAAGAAGAACTCAAAACAAGTGTTTTAGACTGAAATTACTCACTCAGACCTTGGCAGAATTAATCATGAAGGAATCAAACATCCAAGGAGAATTTTTGCATGTCAGAGAAAATAAAGACCTTCACCAAGATTGAAAAAAAAAAAGACTACGAGTAAGGTGGACGTCAAGCTGCTCCTCCACCACACTGAGGTGCATAGCACTGTGGACACAGTGTGACCCGTGATTCCAAAGGTAAACAAAGTGTCAATATCATAACCATCATTATTATAAAGCAGAAGAAACATATTAGTATACATAAAAGACTCAGAAACATACTTATCACATATTCTATATGGGAAAATATTCTTAAGAAAGGAAGGATAGGCTGGGCGCAGTGGCTCATGCCTATAATGCCAACACTCTGAGAGGCCCAGGCAGGCAGATTTCCTGAGCTCAGGGGTTTGAGACCAGCCTGACTAACAGTGAGACCCTGTCTCTAAAAATAGCTGGGCACCATGGTGGGCACCTGTAGTCCCAGCTACTTGGGAGCCTGAGGCAAGAGAATCACTTAAGCCCAGGAGTATGAGGTTACTATTAGCTGTGACATCACTGCAATCTACCCAGGGCGCCAAAGTGAGACTCTGTCTCGAAAAAAAAAAAAGCAAGGGAAGATACACAATCAACTGAAAAAATAAATTAGAATAAAGAAACCAATTAAGTAGAAGATAAATAAAAGCATAAAGGAAACAGCAGAAAGCACTAAAACTAACAAAACTAGAGTGATCTACATAATGCCTGCAGACAGTGTGAAAATCAATGCAAATATTCACAAAGGACACGGGAAGGAGCAGAGTGTAAAGAAGAAGTGTCAGCAGTTATTATTGTTTGCACAGAACACTGGGGAAGCAGAAAGGAAGGAAGAAAACACGCAGAGGCACTCTCACGGCTCAACTCCACGTACAACATTCTAATTATAAACAAGTTCGAATTTTAACCATATCCACAATGAGAACAAAAACTGGACATATAACTCCCAAGATACAAAGAGAATTGTTTTCCTTCTTTAGAAAAAAGGAAAACTTGATAAAGGCAAAATAAAACTAAAAAAAAAAAAAAAGTAAACAATAAGAAAGCATTATTTGGAAACCTGACACAAGAAGCCAAGAATAAAACCAAATATACAATGAACACGAATAAGTTAAACATTCTTTTAAAAGAGAAACCTCTAGTACTCTGGGAGACTGAAAGGCAGAAGGACCCCTTGAGCTCAGGAGTTCAACACCAGACTGAGCTAAGCAAGACCCCATCTCTACTAAAAATAGAAAAAACAAGACCCCATCTCTACTAAAAATAGAAAAACTAGCCAGGCGTTGTGGCAGGAGCCTACAGTCCCAGCTACTCGGGAGACTGAGGCAAGAGAATTGCTTGAGCCCAAGAATTTAAGGTTGCTGTGAGCTATGATGCCACAGTACTCTACCGAGGGCAACAAAGTGAGACTGTCTCAAAAAAAAAAAAAAAAAAAAAAAAAAAAATTAAAATAAAAATAAATGAAGTTAAAAAAAAAAAAAAAAAAAACAGAAACCCACAAAAACTGGTTTAAAC
>CAUYPK010162758.1:0-22491 GCA_963574355.1 Loris lydekkerianus | reverse complement strand
GTATCTATGAAAGCAGTAGAAAATGCAACCCTTGCACTTAGGGAAGCTTAAGAATTTTTTACTGAAAGGAACAAATCATGAAATGCATTTATCATGTTGTCCATCAAGAAATTAACTCTAAATATATTTGTAGTTAAATTAAATGAGGCTTTATTATTTTTTTCTTCCACTAATCTATTTTAAGCCACACTAATAAATAATTTGTACTAATTTTTTCAAGAATGTGAGCATTAATGCTCACCATATATACATTTCATAATACTCTGAAATACAGCATTAGTAAACTAGAAAAGTTTAAGCCAAGGCTTGTTTATCCTGTTGGAAGGAAGAAACTACACAAAGTACATCCTCTACTTTTACCTCCGTCACTCCAGGGGACAGGTATGAATCTTACCTTTTTAAAAGAGAAACTTAAGGTTTAGGGAGATTAATTGACTTGTCATCCACATCTATAATCTGGGTCAATGTGACCCTAGTTTTATTTTTTTCTTTCTGTTGTATCTGCTGAGAGTAAGCTCTATTTCCATATAGAGAGGGGAAACAATCTTATATTAATAATTTTCAATACTATTAAGGCACTTAGGAAAATGGTCTGTCAAAATAATGTTAGTTTTAGAATCAATAATCAAATTGTAAACTAAATTAATGCAATAGTAAAATGCATTCTTCGTCTTAAAAGGATTTCCACTGTTAATTATAAGTAAAGATTTTGCTAAAATCTGTGTACATTTTGGTCTGGTGAACTTCTATTCATCCTTCAAAGACCAGCTCACAGGTGACCTCCTCAGGCAGAGTCAGTCATTGCTTCTACTGAGCACTTACCTCTTTGTACCTGCCACACAGCATTATGATTATTTGGTCACCTGCCTGTTTCTCTGGTGATATTTCGAGCTTCAGAGTTTGTGTTTTCCTTTGCCCCAATATTTGGAACACAGTGAGATTTTAATAAAGGCACATATGCTGCACAAATTGATAAATGATTTTATACATTTGGAGTTTTAACATTTTCCAGTTGTCAGAAAAATAGTATCAATAGATTTTTTTTAAAGCTCTTCGGTAGATGGATTATTTAATCCTAATATACCTTAGAAGTTTTTCAAATCTTTGTGAAATGACTTTTTCTTTTAAATTTAATGCCATCTCAAAATTTCCCCAACATTCCATTCAACTTTACAATACATTGATGAAATAATTTCTTCAAAATTTAGAGAATTTTATTTCCATGCCATGAGTCTATGAACTATACTGACTGTATTTTTCTTTGTGGTTCTATGACAAAATTGACATTAAAAAAATGTGATGAATTAGGATCTGTATAACTTCCCCTGCTTATAAAATGGAGGCAAAAAAAAGGTCTATTACAAATTCCCCTTATTATCTATCTTCTAAAAATTTTTCTAAGTGTTCCAAATATGAGCAAATTGCTTTAAAGAACAAACATATATGAAAAAAAAGCAAATGTGTGGAAAAATAAGACTCAGTCTACAGCAGTATTTTCCAACAAACCCTGTTTTCTTTATTTCCATATTAAACAAAAGAGCCAGTCATATATAAGTTAATAAAGTGAACACAGGGGAGATGTACCTCCAAATTAGAGCCAGACGGTGAATAACACAGCAGGAATGTACTTAAAACCGGTACCAGCTCGTGACAAGGTCTGTTCTCTGTCTCAGCCCTGGATTTTTGGAAAAGCTTCAGGAGCTATGAGAAAAACTTTCAACCTGACAAACACTCCAGGGCTGGGAAAGGCTCCTGTTTTAATTCAGGCCAGATGTGGTCCTTAATGAAAGCATTATGGTTTTGCAGCTGCAGTAGATGGTACAAGCATTTTTAAAAGAATAAATTATTTTAGAAGATTTTCTTCTTCTCTCTTACAATTGTGCTTGACCTGTGTTGGGGGTAAAATCTTAAGATAGATTATAAAGTGATTTATGGTTTCTCATTTTTTTTACAGTCTGAATACTGTACTCTACTAAATGCAAAGGAGAGATATGTGAAAACTTACTATGTATGGGCTATGTGAATATGTTTATCATCCTGACAGAGAATGCCTGCTCCAATAATTCTCCAAAAGCTAAGTTTCAAGTAGATATGGTATGAAAATATTAAGCCAACACAACATCGATGCTAATAATATAGACTAAATTATTTACATGGACATTTCTTGCTCACTCATACTTGCACTTTATTACAATTCCTGGAAGGTACACTTACATATATGTACGTATTATATTTTCTAACTTGTATTTAAACAAAACATAAAATGAACATCATTTTTAAAAGAGAAAAATCAGAACAAGGTCTTAGGAGGAGAAAATCCATTGGAATAATCTGACCTGCTACTTCAATATTGTAGAAACATAACATGCTGTACCATTTAAATGTCAGCCTGACTTTATCTGAACATGATAGGGATCCTTCTATACAATTTATATTTTTATCAATAAAATTTAAAAAGTGGGTGGACAATGGGGGAAATAAGTTATGATTGTTCCGAAGCATTCTTTGTTTGCCTTATTTATTGCTTTGGAAATTCTCTAGATGGGAAGGCATCCTGTGGGATTCTGGGAGGAGCAGTTTACATATTTATTGGAACATTTGCTAACCATATAACACTCCAGCTAAAGAAAAACTTCCATCAGGCATGTAAAGTAGTTTTAAGTTGTTACAGGAAGTTATTTTCTAAGTGTAACAAGAAAAAAAAAAAAAACAGTGGGAAGAACTAAATGAATGCAAGGTATTAAATGATTCTCTTTGAGAGCAGGAACTGCAGCTTATTATTTGCTGATGGATTACTCAGAATGAATTTCATCATTCTTATAACAAATGTGTTTTTTGACACTTTAATTATGAAGAAACTATTCTGAAGCACAATATGAGCAGAAGATGCTATAAGTTTAAGTAAAATGCTATTACATCCTCATTTTGCAAAATTCACAATCACATTGAAATTAAACAGCATTTCTCTTTTGCAGAAAGAAATGCTATTGCCAAAATGGAATGCATGTGGATCCAGTGACATTTTAATCATTTTATTTTATACAGTATTTAGAAGTAGTGGAAATGAAAAGCAGAAAACTTTGCAATTTAATGTATACATTATGTCTAGCACTACGTGTATGCTATGTCTATAGCGTACTCTTACATGCTATGAAAATGGAAACTTTTCTACTGATTTTTGGTGAAAAAGGGTGCTCATTATAGACTGGTCAGTAGATAACAGCCATTGGTACCTGAGTAGATCAGTACTCAGCTAAGCTCTGTGCACTCAGCTGGTTTTACTCCTTCTACCCTCACGCCCCCAATTTACTAATGAACGTATCAGTTTTTAATTTATTTGGGCACATTGACTCTACAACATCCAGCCAAACAGCCCAATGACCATAATTCAAACAAATAATCTACAGATCATTTTTACAGGTTATGCCTATTAAGTTGTGATGTGTTGATAAATTTAACAGAAAATACAACGGTGTATAAGGGACCTTGATAAATATACATTCTGAATCATACCAAGTCTACTGATTAAATGTAAAATTTCAGAAAAGTCTCAAACTGAGCTAATATAGGCAATAGAATCTCAAAAGTTGAAAATCCAATTCTTATTTTCTGCCAGTGGAGAAAAGCTGTAATAAAACATTTAACCCTTGAAGACTTATTTCTCTTACATTTAGAAGTTTCCAATAAGTTAAAAGATGATTGTTTCAAAATTCCAGCTCTGTGTGGCTGTGGAGGAACACTTTCATCACCTGGAAAAATTTTTTTACATCATTATTTTAAACTAAAGTAAAAGATTATATGTAAGACTTTAAAGTAAAAATAACATGTTTTTTATTTAAGGTAAAAAACGTATTGGAGACAAACCTGCAGTGTTTGTCTCCAAGACATCCTTATACAGCTCAGAAAATAAGCAAGTGGCAAGAGCATCCCTCTAAGATCACAAGTTAGCATATTTCATATGTAAACATGTCTGCTCCAATGCTTGGTAATTCTCAAGGCTAGAACATCACACTACAGAGGCCTGCGTGTCAAAAGAAATGCCAATTGTGTGAGTTAATTTTATTTCTAGACAAGTTAGGAAAATGTTGGGCCAGGATTTTACTTTGCTCAGGGTAAAGACTATTTTTGCTCTCATTCTAGGCAAGGACCCCAGTTTATAGAAGAAAAAGCAAAGAAAGAAAAGACCATTCCACTGAGTCTGGGGGACATGAACTTCTGTAATGTTTATTTTAATTAATATCTAAGCATTATGCCACCAAATGGTAACATGTTTTAAAATCCCATGTTCTTGAGGGAGATGTATATTGAGGCACTCAAACTTCTGCCACCCTCACAGAAGCAATAATAGTAATAGTAATAATAAATTATATCATTTCATTAAACACTGTGAAACACACATAGAAAAATTATCCATTTTACTCATTTTACTTAGCCTGCACCTGTAAGGACTTTGTTTATGCAACATATATTACCTGGATTTTGAATACCAATCATCAATAGGTGATACTCTGTATCAATCTCATTTTACAAGTGATCTTTTCATTAGTTCTCATAACCACAGTTTTTTAACAACCAGCTTTAAATATTTAACACAAACATGATCCAATATACACCCTCATAAAAATATAGCCTTATGCAGTCAAGCAGTTATTAAGAGATAGCAAATTATAAAACAATTTTTATTTTAAAAAGAAAATTTTTCTTATTTGGAGATTATAAAAAAAATCCTTAGGATTCTTTTTTTGTTTGTTTGTTTTTTAACAAAAGCATAATTTCAAGCTGCTTTGCCTCTTTAATCCCTTTTGTATGTCTAGAAATTAGTGATGCATATGGCTCTGAAATTCAGATATAATGCAAAAGACTTTCTACATTTCAATCACTTGAATTCATATTTAATGTATTGAAAAATTAACATAAATGAAATTTTTCCAAAAATGTACATATCATATGTGAAAATAGCAAGACAAATTCAATCTTCTTGGCTTTGTCTTACGTTACTAAAGCTGGTTCCAGAGCATTTTGAATATGGCAAGGCAACTGTATTTTTATCCATTTCGGAGAGGCATGAGGGCCATTCCCCTTGCTCCTGCACCTGTCCTGTGCCATTTTAATAGAAGATGCCCTCATTTAGCAGCTACACCTCCACTGTGCAGTATGCAGGGAAACATAATTAAATTTGATAGAAGCTGCCCCTGTTTTGAAGACACACTTGATTTAAAGCCACTCACAATCTAAAGCTGCAGGGAGATGTAATTAAATTTTATAGAAGGCATGGCTTTTAAATGAAGACACATGATCTATGTGCATATGTGTGAACATACACATACATACAGTGAAAATGGGAAGTTAAAAAGTTATTTTTCTGTAATTAATATATAATGATTCAAAATGCAAGACATTATTGTTCAAATGATATGAAGGTTATTTTTCTTCATATAATAGGTCTAACTATAAGAGCATACCAAGGTAACATTATTATGCTATTACAATACTACCTATTGACTAAATCAATAATCTAAATGTATTAATCAATATACATTTTATTGTTATTGAAATATAACTATTCTTTATCTATTTATTACAATAACTACAATGGAGAAAATTCTTTGGTAAATCATATATCTGTTATTTTTAATGCCAGGGCACAAAAGAACTTACTAAAATAGTGTGATACTATAAGTAATCTAAGAACAGAATTTACATGTCTGCATGTGTATACAATGCATAGGTTATTTAAAAGTGGATAGCATTATATAAGCTCTTATCATATATGTGTTTATTAATGAATCTAGAAAATTACAACTGAATATTCCATTTATAAACAATGTAGGGTGAGTCAAGACACAAATCTATCACAGGTCATTTTCTACTCTCAAACTTTTAATTTAGTATATAAGGTTATCTACACTGCCAATATTAACTTACATGTTCAAATTCGAGTGGTTTTTTAACTTTCACTAAAAGGGAAAAGGCTATAAATTAACATCCCTAAAGTCATTAAGTAAATGTCTTATGTGTGGGGGGGGGGAACCCATTCCTTTGTAGATTAAATCTTTGACGAAGCCCCTGTGAAAACTCTTCTGACTGGCATGGCCCCTTTAATGTCTGTTTAATGCCTTGAAGAAGGTGTCTTCTCTGTTGACCCCCCTTGAACTTTAGAGACTAGTTCAGTAACCCACAAAAGACCAAAAGTTTCAGAAAGAATGGTCTTGAAAGCAAGAAGCCTTCCTCAAGGCTATCAGCTCTGTCCTCAGTGTTAGAATAAGCCTAAGGAGGAAAGGATGATCTCCTAGTTTTGCCACCATTAATTATCCGCCTAGTAAAGCATTCCTGCCACAAATGCAATGCTTTGCTCCCAGAACATCCTTCCCATGCCTCCAGCCATGGAACATCAACCAACTCACAACCCCACCCCTCCGTTATTGATAAAGAATATTAAGCTAGGTAAACTGGGTTACTAGCTATTAAAGCTATTAAAGTAGATCTTTATTATTTACACTTAAAACTACTTATGAGCTCACATAATTTGTCTGAAGTTAGAAGTGTAGGAATTTCTGTATTGGCCTAAATATATGTTATTTTAATTACTGTTATTTAGCAGTTGAAAATGTATGCTGATTTTTTGGTATTACAACTGTTTTATTAACTTATTTTTTCCTTTTGATTTTTAATATTTTACTCTCTATACCTAGGAGAATCATTTTAGGTTATATCTTATAATACTACTTGTTATATTCAAGGAACAGAGAATATTCAGAAAAGAACTGATTAAAATAAATCATCTAAATCACACTTCAAATACTTCTTTTCTTTGTTGCAAGTAGTCATCATAGTAATCAAATTGTCCAACTGCATTACTAATAACTTCATGCCAGCCTCCTCCACCATGTGCTAGGTGTTTAAAGAATGCAGGTATCATAAAAATGTCAGCAGTTCTTATCTAGGTGTAATGGGATAATAGGTGACATTGATGTTCTTCTTGTATATTCTATATTTTTTAAATTAACTTCAATTAGTGTCCATTATAGTTATTAGCAAAAGAACATATTGGAAGATAAATATACATATTTAACTGAAACATCATAACTGAAATAAGTAATTATTTTTATATAAACTAGCTTTATGAGAAAAAAAAACTATTTTAACTGAAAATTATCACCTAACAGTGACTGGCTCATTATGTATACAGGGTACTTAGATGGTAATTTTTTTCTGCTATCATTATTTTCCATGTATGAATTTAGATATATCTTATCAGCCTAAATATTCAATAATCTTCCATAGTAAATTTTCTTAAACAAATTATTTTCCTATTGAAATGCAAATTTTCAGACCTAAATGTGATTTGAAACACTCTTCTAAACTTTATTAATTTTATTATTGGCTACTGGGCATAAAAATCTTAGAGAAGTTCATATTCGGGGCTATCATATCAAGTCAAGTTTTATCAACATTTTATGTGTTAAAATGCCTAATTAGCTTAAAGTTCCACTTAAAAGAAAAGCATTATCATGAATTGATTCCTGATAATGAAACCATAACTCATGATTAATTCAATTCTTATTTTTGAGTGCTAGCTAGAATTGCTTTGTTTTTGTATAGTTTTTGTCTATGCAGTTTTGATGAGCTTTCTATTATAGGGGTTAAGACAAAGACTTTGTATTTACACTTCCCTGGCTATAAGATCCAGTTAATTCTCTCATTCAATAAGGTTTGATTGTCTAATGTGGTGCAAGCATCATTCGACCTTGGGACTCAACTCAGTTTTATTCCCTCATCTGTAAAAGAAAGATAAACTATATAACCCAGGAGATTATTATGAATATTAGGCCAGATGATGTAAAAAAGAGTTTAGTATAGCATGTACTACATAATAAACATACACCCTATTATTGTAATAGGTCTGTGTATATGAATATACTTATAAACTTCTACACATAGATTTATGAATATATTTTGTATTGTTAAACACAGAACAGAAGTGTTCATGGGCTTTTTACTTTGGCAGAACATGAAAATAAATACATTGTCTACTTTCACGAGCTGCCTAAATAGCCTCTATAATTATTATTAAGACTCATAACATAAGAAATATTTATAAATTTACATAGGATAGGGAACGTGTTTTATTTTCCTTCTATTCTCTTCATCTAGTGCAGTAACTGTCACCAGGTTCATGCTGAATAAAGTTCTATTCATTCAAAAGCTTAAGTACCAGAAAGAACAATTAATTTGAGTTTCTTATTTTCTGATGACAGATGAAATGATACTAATGATACTAAAATGATACTAATTTTCCCGAGAAAGAAATCATCCATAGGGTTACACTTACGGTACCAGTCTTATAAAGAAAAGATTTTATTTTATTTTTTCCTGGGTAGATGCCTAGTAATAGGATTGAGGGATCTAACAAAAGGTTTACATTTTGCTCTTTGAGGATTTTCTACACTTCTTTCTGTAGAGGGTGTATTAGTTTGCAGTCCCACCTGTAGTATAAAAGTGTTCCCTTCTCTCCACATCCACACCAGCATCTGCAGCTTTGGAACTTAAGGACATTTCCACTAGAATGCTTATCTCAGCTCAATTCGCAATCACCAAATTGTGGAAACAATCCAAATGACCATCAACTCATGAATGGATTAATAAACTGTGGTATAAGTATACCATGGAATACTGTACAACTATAAAAAGACAGAGATTTTACATCTTTTGTATTAACCTGGATGGAATTAAAGTACATTATTCTTAGTAAAGCATCATAAGAATGGAAAAACAAGTATCCAATGTATTCAATACTAATATGAAACCAATAGATAAACAACTACACACATATACAAGAGAAAAACACAAATTCATTCAGGACCTGGAGACAGGGAAAGAGAGAAGGGCATAGGTAAGCTCTCACCTAATTGCACAATGTAAGGGTATACCCAGCAGGTACAGGGCTCAACTACAACTTGAACCTTAACTAACAAATGCAAACAATGCAACTTGATCATTTGTACCCTCATTTTAATCTGAAATTTTAAAAAAGGAGCAAAACTTTTTAAATAAGGCCACAAATAACTAGATTAACATGTAAAAATAAAGACTAATGTGAAGACATAAGCCTGCTGAAAAATAAATTTTAAGAATAAAGATTACTATAGGCATCCAGAAAGAAAAATTAGCTCACACATAGAAGAGGAAAAATCATGCAGATATCAAACTTCTTGATGACACTTAACTTCAGGAGATAATGTAACAATTTCTTTAGAGTACTTAAGGGCAAAAGGATATAACTAAAGAATTTTATACCTAGCCAACTTGTCATGGAAGACAATCTCAAAAGAAAAAAATTCCATGGGTTTGTGAAGCCTACTACAGAAAAAAAAAAAAAAAAAAAAAAATTCCTCAAAAAATACTTAACTATGTTACTCACCCAACCAAGAGATGTATTAAAATACAGAATTGAAAAATGAGGATGACTTAGCTTTTGAAGAAAATTTAAACTTTTAAATACACTATTATATATAGATAACTTGTAACAAATATGGCTATACAACATTGGGCAAATTCACTAACAGAATTATAAGATATAAATTACAAAAGAATTTTCCAGTGATAAGATCAAAATTGTAGATTACATAAATAAGACTTGTACACAAGTAAAGTATTTTATCTCTTTAAACAAAATACATATGATAATTTAAAAGAATAAATGAATAAATATACAGTACAACCTCTGTAAGTTGACCACATGAGGAACTGTAACAAACTGGTGAACATACAGAGGTGGTCAACATAAGGAAGTAGACCTACTGTATTGATGTGCACACGTGGAGCATGTTCAGACTATTCAAATTAGGTCAATTTAAGGAGGTGGTTAATGTAGAAAGGTGGTCAGCTATGGAGGTTCTACTATATTAGCAACTTATCCTACATATTTTTATGTTAAATGTCAATTTTTTTAGGGGAGTTTGTATAAAGTACTATCTGAATAAATACAATGCAAACTGTAGGAAAGGACGTATTCAGATTTATCCTTAAAAGTAGCATTGTTTCCCAGTAATATCCTCGACTTAACTGGGCAGTGAGAACTTTCAAGTTATGATGTTCTTTTCTCCTCCTGTGTTTTCTGGTTTGTTTTTGAGTTTTTACTGTGAGTATTCCAAGATTCTATCCCTATTCATACAAAAGGTTGATTAACTTCTGCCATGCTACAGCATCCATTGGAAGGCATGATTCTTTTCCCAAGCATCCTACGGCATTGAACAGTCTTGGAATTTTCTGTTTGCATGCCTAGACATCAACTCATAAGATGAGGATTTACCCTTCCCACCTCTATGTTTTATGATCCCTTCCTACACTAACAAAGCTTTAGTGCATTTTATATCATAGTCTCTTGCTGTGGTAAAACTCACAGACCTAATCATTGCTGTTGACCTGAGTTGTGACTCATAGGTTTGTGCCGAAGTCCTGTTTCCTATGCTAACTATTTAGTATAATGTTTATTTTTCACAAATTCTTACTTCTTTTTCATAATCACAGTAACTAATATTAATACTGGCTGTTATTTTTAAAACAATTAACGATTTATCATCATTTTTCCTAGGTGAAGAACAGAGAAATTGTAATAGGAATGTATCTTTGTAAAGGATGATTTATGAATAAAAAATGGGTGCGTGGGGTCAAATATTAAAAGATAAAATCAATGAAAAAACAAAAAAAGTGATCAAGTCCTAGTTTAAAAAGACATATGATTAGTAGGTTCTGATATACTCTTTAATACTCTAAAGGTACTAACTTTTTAATAATTAACTCTATTACCCAAAATTAAGACATTTTGGACAATCTTTGACCATAATTAAAAAATATTTTCCTACAACTCAAGAGCAAAAACCAAAACCTGATTATAAAATGGGCAAAAATATTGAACAGACATTTCTTTAAAGAAGAGATACAAATGGCCACAAGGTATATGAAAACATGTTCATTATTGCTAATTATCAGTGTAATGCAGATCAAAACTACAATGAGATGTCACCTCATACCTGTTACAGTTACTATTATCCAAAAGTAGAGAAAAGAGAATCCTTTTACCACTGTTAAATGCAAATTTATATAGCCACTATGGAAAGCAGTGTGGATTTTTGGCAAAAAATTAAAAACAGACCTACAGCATGGTCGAACAATCCCACTTCTGTATATATATCTAAAAAAGTTGAAATCAGTATGTTAAAGAGGTATCTAGTCTCCAATCATCATTCCAGGCTTATTTACAATAACATATGAACATATAAAGAAAATGTGGTATATACATATAATGGAACATTTTTAGCCTTAAAAAAGAGAAAATCTTGCTATTTGCGACAACAACAACAACATGGATAAACCTCGAAAGCATTATGATACGTAAAACAAGCCACAAGAAAGGAGGTGACTGCCTATATAATGAAATAGTCAAACTTACAGAAGCAGAGAGAGGAATGATCACTGCCAGGTTCCCAGGGGCTAAAGAGAGTGAAACAGGGGGGAATTAGTCAGAAGGTACAAAGTTTTACTGATACAATAAAATAAAATAAATTTATCTTTAAATATCTACTACTGTACAGTACAGTGCCTGTAGTTAACAATATTACATTTTGTATTTAAAAATTAGCTAAGGGGATGGATCTTGTGTGTGTTCTTATTACACACACAAATAACAATAAATAAAAAGCCAGGAGGAAACTTTTGCAAGGGTAATGGGATAGATATTGGTAACAACTTCACAGGTGTATCCTGATCTATAAATTCAGATATATTAAATATAGCCAGTTAATTGTATGTAAATCACATCCCAAGAAAGTAAATTTTTAGAGAAAATATCTCATCAACTATAAATATGAGGCAGCAGGATTGTGGGCCCCTCTTCATAGCCATCTCATCACTTCCCATCAGAACAAGATGGAAATCAGTGGAACACTGCCTTAGGGTTTCCTTGTCTGAGGAAGCATAGGAAGAACTCTTACTCTGTCTGCATTTGCAGTTCAAACATCAGAGCATGCAAAAGCCCCAGCTGTGGTCACTGGTTGCTTTTCTTTGCTGTTACTGTTTTTGTTAAATTGTACATTGTGTTCTTCTCTGTTCCCTTGATTTTCAACATCCCTTCAGAAATGACATCTCCCAGAATACAGCAGGACAGCAATGGGACATTAGGGAGAACTTGAATATGAGGTAGGCAGTGGGCAGGAAGACTGGTCTGACTATAGCTCAGAGAACAACAGAGAAAGGGTACCTAGTGAGGCCAAAGGTGAAAGCAGTGTGAAGAGTTTAGATTTCATTTCAGTGGCCAAATAGTACCAAGGAAGGTCTAGGCATGGGATTAATGCAAACTGGTTAATGCTTTTGATTTCCATTCTGACTACAGAATTAAAGATGGTGCAAAAAGCGCTGAAAGTGAAGATGCGAATACTAGCTAGGAGGCATAATCACAACAATAACTGCGCTTTCTTTTCTTGTGGCATGACAGAAGCAGGGATGGAGCTGGGGAACCATCCATTAGGTGTAGGGTTTAGAGGGCAATTGAATGGGTTGAGTTGGTGGGGGGAACTGAGCCACAATCTGAGTAGTCAAGCCCACCATCAGTATATACATATATCTTGTTTTATATATATATATATATATATATATATATATATATATATATATATATATATATATAAAGTAAGTATAATGTTTATATATAGATAGATAGATACACAAAGTGTTTATATACAAAATGAATAAATATATATATATTCCATTCCAGAGGAAGGACCTGCCCAGGCACACAGTAAAGGTTGTACTCAGGTCTTATTTTAGGAGTGTGTGACTTGTATAGTCATAAAAGATTCCATGCTTACAAGGGTTTGATTTAGTGCTATACTATTGTGGTCTTGAACTTCTTAATAATGTTTTAACCCAACTCTATCCAAGTTAATACATAGTATACATATACCACCGTTTATTAATCCATTCCTGGGTTGATAAGCATTTGAGTTGAAACACATTCTTCTTAGTAAAATAGCACAAGAATGGAAAAGCAAGTATTCAATGTGCTCAGTGCTAATGTGAAGGCAGTAGATGATGTAATACATGCCCACACAAGAGAAAAACTCAATTCAATTCAAGATGGGGGGGAGGGGGAAAGCGGGAGGGAAGGAAGCAGGGGGATTGGAATGTTCCTACTTAATCGGCACAATGTAAGGGTATATGGGACACCTCCTGGGTGCAGGACACTACAACAGAGACTTTACCTAAGAAATACAAACATTGTGACCTAATTGTTTGTCATTACAAACAATTGTCATTACATCACCCTCACATAAACTTAAAATTAAAAAAGGAAAATGATAATAATAATAATATTTTAACAAAGAGCTCCACATTTTTCCATTTGCACTAAGTCCTGAAAATAACAGTCCTTCTTGGGGATAGATATAAGAGAGAGTGACAAACCAAATCCAATACTAATCTCTACCACCTGGAGACACACACATTCTCCAATATGGCTTCTGAGACACAGCCTGTTCATTGTTATAGTAAAAAGAAGTCAAAATAACGAAATAATAAACGAGCTGCTGGATAATGAAGGGAACAACAGACTGTTGGGGAAAATGAGAGACAAACAAGATAAAGAAGAAGGTAAGAAAAAAACATAAAAGTCTTTTTGACAGACAGAATTTTCAAAAAACAGAAGAGAAGACTGAGAGGAAACAACAACAATAAAAGAAATTCTAGGCAAATTAAGTTGACCTGGAATAAGTTAATCCTGACATTCAGCCATCCACTTAACTGTGAGGCTTTTTAAATTCTTCATTTTTGCAAATTTAAAACATTAGTCTCCCAAATTTTATTTGTTTAGGAAATATAGGTTAATATTTTTAGACAAATGATTAAATCTGTTAAACAACCCTTTAAAGGCAATTAAGATAAAATAGTTATGAAACAATGTTAGCTTTCAATTAGGATACAAAATTACTTCTTATCGATAATTTTTGCTGACAAGATTTCAGACACTATATTAAGTGATGATGATATGCTTTGTGACAGGATTATAGCCTGAATCATAAACCATTCTGAAATATAATATTAAAATTATCGGCTACTTAGGATATCATGTTCATATTACATTCAAATTTCACATCTATGATCTAGTGTATCAAGTCTAAATGTTACTACATCACATACTCAATCACTCATCCTCTCCCACAAATTTCTCATTTGTTCATTCAAAGGAAGTTTCTCATGTGCCCACTACATGTCAAATATTGTGTTTCCCTTGTTTTCATGAGGGCTGTTAGCAGAAGCAAAATGCCTCAACAAATAGCTGATGGCAGACAGAATTACTATTGCTATGATTTTCATTTTAATACAAAAGATAAGTTCCACTGGATTAATAATATCAGGAAAAACTTTTCAGGTTTAATTTGGAAGGTGTAAACAGGCCAGGGATATGCCTATTAGTAGTCTATACAGTAATAAAACGATGTGCTTCTTTACCCCACAATACTGTGAAATAATAGACTATCAGTAAAAAACTTCTTTGGGGAAAATGGTTCTAAAAGTGTGGTGTTGAGGAGGGAAATGTGGTTGTTAGAATAGATTTGGGGGCATATATAAAGGAACAAAACTTTTTGAAAAATATGCTGATAGTCATTGAGGAGCACAAAATAAAAGTATTCAGTAAATAGAGAAGGTGCCAGAACTGACAGGCAGTGAAATAAATTCACTTCTCAATCACCTTTGACTGGTGTATGCTGAGATCCACTTAGGACCCATTTTATAAGCTTTCTTGGTAGAGAAAACATAAGCCATTCAGCTCTTTATCCCTTTGCCAAACTCCATAAAATATTGTTCACTGTTCCTAACATACCCCAATGAATATTCAAAACAAAAGATTGGGCTTAGAGGAAGCTATATATACACAGAAAACCCCCTATTTATGCTATCACGATTTTGCATTTTCTCATTTTCCGAGCCATGAAGTTGTCTATGTTGCTAATGTACAGATTTTCTGCCATTTGCTATCATTTCTCAGAAACTGTTAAAACATAATCCCATGTTTGCTGTGAAATTAGCCTTGAAAAGAAAGCTGCTGAAGAGTACATAGCACCTTCTTTAGTAGCACACACCTCCTCAATTCCTACCGCCTTCTTATACAAATAGAAAAATATTACATGAATGTAGTCAGTGAACAAACAGACATTATTAAACACTCGCACTGTGCCAAGCACCGTGCCAGCAACTGAGGTGCAAAGATGGTCCAGAGGAGGTACAAACATGATTCCTGAAGAAGGTTGCTAAAGGAGAATGGCCCTGTGTGAGGTTGTGAAAGACCCACACTCACTGCCATGTGCACAGGAGACCGGGAGGCACAGGGGAGGTGGACCAGGGAGAGAGACAAGGGTGGGGACAATGGATCCTATGAGGAGGCTACCACATGGTGCAGAGTCAGGACAGGGATGTGGGCCAGAGCAGTATCACTGAGGACCCTGAGAAGTAGTCTGAGATATATTTGAAAAGTTATATTTTAAAGATGGGATCTATGTGAGAAAGCAGTCCAGGATAATAATTGGGATATTTTTGGTCTGTCTGAGGATGTAAGGTAATGCTATCAACTGCGATGAGGAGCTTTGGAAAAGAGACACATGAGGGAGGGATTAATAGATGAAGAGGTTAATACTGGACTCCTTAAGTTTGAGATGTCTGTTAGACGTCCAAGTGGATAGCACGTCTATCCACTGGATAGGTGGTGAAAAGTTGGAGGTGGACATTAGCTTTAAACATAATGTCTGACAACTAAGTTCAAGAACTCATCCTAGGAAAAGTGCTACATACTTCCTTGCTGCATATCGCTACAGTGGTCATCTTCAAAGCATTCCCCTCAGCCACCCGATGACCATAGTGATGTTCAGCAATGAGGTATGGAGCACTTTTTCTAGGATGAGTTCATGAACTTAATTGTCCTCCCTGGCATTCTTAGCACATAGACGGCATTTAAAGCCAAAATACAGGGTGAGAATATTGAGGGGGAAATTTGCATATAAAAGGCAGGATGTAATAGGCCACCCCCATCCCCCGAGGTAACTCGTTCACAGCCCACACTCTCAGCTCCCTCCTACAGTTGTGTAATTCTCACTACTGGTCTCTTTCTAGAACTCACAAAAGATCCCAATTGTTTTTTGGCAGGGACATGGCTAGCACCATACCAGTTTCAGAGCATAGGCTGTTCTGCCTCCCTCCCTTTGCTGTCTTTTCTGAGCATTCATGGGGCCCCCCTCCACCACTGCCCATCCCCAGTCTTACTTCATTCTCTGAGCCTAAGGCACTGGTAACAAAAAGGGGTATGTTAAGAAAATTGATGGAAACAGGTGCCATCATAAAGAAATTATGTTACAGAGAAGGGACACTTTAAAATCAGTATTCAAGTTATTGTATTAAGACAATTATATTGTACATTTACTAAGTTTCACATGTACCCTTGTAAGATGCACCACAGGTGTAATCCCACCAATCACCCTCCCTCTGTTCATCCTCCCCCCTCCCTCCCCTCCGTCTCCCCCTTCCCCATATTCTTAGGTTATAACTGGGTTATAGCTTTCATATGAAAGCCAAAAATTAGTTTCATAGTAGGGCTGAGTACATTGAACACTTTTTCTTCCATTCTTGAGATACTTTACTAAGAAGAATATGTTCCAGCTCCATCCAAATTGTGTCAAACTGTTTATAAAACCAGTGTATGGTGCCCCATGATGGCACTAATGTACACAGCTATGATTTAATATTAATAAAAAAAAATCAGTATTCAATATCATGGCCTCCAGAGTACATGAACCCAACTGAGCCCCCTGAGGACCCTCCCTCTTTGTTCTCTGCTGGCTGCTCCAGGCCCAGATGCCACCCCTCAGTCCTTCCTCCTCCTCTTCCCAGCTCCTCCCACCTTGTTCCTTCTCTAATCCCAGGAAGGGTACTTTTAATTTGAAAATTTTATCACCGTTTAACTCTGGTTTTTCTTAACTTTCCTATTCCACACTTGGCATATTCTTAGTATATTCAAAATTTCCAGTAAAATATTTTTCCAAACAAAAGAGCAGTTTTTTTCTTAGGTAAAATCTTCCAGCTCTAAGAGTGTGAAAAATACTTTAGTTTTTTCTTTTAAATAGTATTTTTAAATTTTCATTGTCTAATTACATTCCTATTACATATGAATTGCATATCATGATTCTAAGGGTATTTCTAAACTTATACCTATTCATAGTTAGCTCCAGTACTTGAAAAAGTTCTTCCAGTTGCCTGGCATAAGTTAAACTTAGAAAAAAAAAATTGTTCTATTTAATTGAGAACAAGCCAATTATTGTATACACCAGAAAAAGCATATAATATTAATTCTGTTTATTTTTCAGTTCATATTTTCTTTCAATTATTATTATTGTTAATACTTTCTTCTTTTCAATGCATATGTGAGGTAGAAATAATTGACCCAGCTATAGAAACAGGAAATCTTTGAGAAGACCGCAAGAGAATGCTGGAAGTATTCCAGAATGTGGAAACACAGGTGGATTTATGTCTAATCTCAGCTCTGCTGTTCCAAACTGTGAAGCCCTGAGATGTTCATCCAGTTGATCCTCAGTTCTTCATTTGCAAAACAGTGACCATGGCTTTGGAGGGTTGGTCTGAGGGCACAGAAAGTAATTTGTGAATATCTGCTACAAATGGGCCCTACAGCCTGTTCATTATTTGGGATCTTTACTCTGCCTTTTTGCTGGGACTAGAACATGTTCTAGCCACTGAACCAGTAGAGCAGAGCCATGAGACCTTTTACAGAAACCCTACCCTTGGAATATGCAGGAGAATGTGCCCTCAGTGGCCCATCTCACTTGTCAGCTATTGTATTTGACTCCCATCTGCCATGTCTCAGTCACAGGACTCCTAGTCTTGGCAGGCAGCCCCGCTCTGTCAGCAACTGCTGACAGGTGAGACCCACCGGCCCAAGATCAGAAAGCTTGCTTGCATTGCAAAGGACCCACCTCACCTGTCAGCTGTCATAGACACTCTTTTTGCATTGCTCCACTCCAGGAAATGTGATATCTCATCCAGAGGAATAACAGTCTCAAGTTATGAAGTACAAATGAAGTGATAGCTATGTGTTTATTACACCAGTGTGGTGCTTCTTAGAACTGGTTTACTTTCCATCAGTGCTTTTAGAAATGACTTTTTTCACAGCACTTTAGAGTCACACTTGTAATTTGTGAGCCTGACTGTCCGGCTGAAAAGGTGTGGTTTGTTGCAAAAAAGATTCTAAATTCATCAACAGGCCCCACCTGTCAGGTGACAGGCCAGGCTCAGAGTACCGCTGCCTTGGTAACGTGGTGAACACCACCTGTCAGCTGGACTCCCAGCCAACCCTCCTGAGTTCAGAGACCTAGTTTTAAACATGAAATACTGAACTGCAGAAAAATCAGTGGTCTTCCCTGAGCATCCAATTGTAAAAGAGCATCTTTAAAACACAGTAAATAATGTTAAAAAACCACAACCTAGCCCATCATCACCCACACGCTTAAGCATGATCTTAATTCTGCTGAGATTATAGACTGTAAGAAATACAATTGCATCTTTCCTGCTACTGAGATGCAAACACACACATATAAACAAACACATGTGCATGCACACTCATATATAAATACACAGAAACACAAATTCTTTCTTATTTGGGTTAAAAAAAAATCTACTTTCACAGAAAAGTGTAACTACAATCCAAATACAAACTGCATAAGATGAGAATTTAACTTCTAACCTAAAATTATGAATAAAAATAATCTTATAAAATATTGGAATAATACAGTCTGAAAAATAAAAACAGGAAAAGGAGAAACAAAGTGACAGTTTTAAATTATGCAATTTTGATTATAACATTAATTCATGCCTAGAAATTCAAAAATTATGGTAATATAAAATTTTTTAAGGGAGCGTTTAAGTCTCCCGTTCCCACATCCACTTCCAGAGCTATCTGTGACATTGCTAATGCACGTTTACTCACTGCCGTCCTGCCCACTGAGATTGACTCCACCACTGCTTGTCATTTTGTCTAGCTCGTCACAGCTTCTCCCGTACGCCAGGCACAAGTAGTCATCCAAGACATTTGTGGAGTGACTGAATATTTACACCCTTTCATTGAAAGTCAGTTTTCCTTTGGCACCGGCCCATCTAGAACCTGAAACATAGGACTCTTCTCAGTCAAGAACGCTAACTGCCTGTACTTTAGTCTCATTAGTAAACTCCATCTTGTGGTGGCTGCCATCCAATTCCCATCAAAAAGACAGCTAAGATCATTTATATTTGAAAAAAAAACAGTATCTATGGCAGTGTTTCCTCACTTAAATTATGCTATAGACTAGCAAATTTTCATTTTTTTTTTTTTTTTTACAACAGCCACAACAACTTAGGGAATAAGAAGTGAAGCAACCAAGTTCCAGAGGAGGGTGTGTAGGGGAGAAGTGGACCAGTAAGTGGCGAGGGTATCCTTGTTACAGTTGGGTTTGTGATTGGGAAATAGGTGTTAGTGAGTTGTTTTTAACCATAAACAGTCTAAATTCTAGCTAAGTTGTAACATGTGTCACAGATACTTCGTTAGAAATAAATGAAATATGTGAACATATTCATTTTAATGTAAATTTAAGAAGAGTAGCATTCAGTCTCCTCACTCTTACACAGATTTTTTAAGTTCTTTTTTGCATGGCAGAGAAAGGCAGGGCATTTCACCAACACCCCTACATAAGCAAGTCTACCTCCATGAAGGTGTATGTCACTTGCTGAAGGCATCCTTCATGTGCACGATGATAAAAAGTGGTAAAGAAGTTCTGGGCCAAGAAAATATTTTCCATTTTATTCCTTGACTATTTACCTTTGTCAAACTAGGACATCTGAGGGAAATGATATGCAGTACATTGGTTTTCTTTGGTGAAATCTTTTTGCTTTCTTATGAAATAATAAAAATATTGTTCTTTTAAAAATATATTAAATTTTGGATCACTATTTTTCAACCTTTTTTATCTCATAGCACACTAGAACCTATAGTTAAACTTTTGTGGCACACTTAAATCATGTTGATCATAAAAAAAGAGTAAATAAAAAAAATATATTTACTGTGCTTTGAGTTTCTTTCAAAAATAACTTAATTAATGATCTTTGAAAATTTTTGTGGTACACTTAAGATCCTGTCACATTACACCAATGTGCTGCAGCTCACCAATTGAAAGTCATTATTTTAGATTGAGTATTTTTATGATTCTATTTTATCTTCTTTGTTGTTTCATTAGCTAAAACTCTTTACTTTGTTATTTTAGTGGTTGCTTTAGGGTTTACAGTATACTTCTGTACCTTATTACTCCATCTTCAAGTGATATTATTTACACTTCACAAATAGCATAAGAACCTCATGGTGGCGTAATTCCACCTCTTCCTTCCTGGCCATTGTGTTCTTGTTGTCATATATTATCAATTCTAAATGTGTTATAATCCCTATACAGCACTGTCTTTATTTGGGTTTTGTCAGTTTTTAAAAGAGTAATAAAAATAATCTTATATTAGCAAAATATTACATTAACCCAATGTAGCCACCATTTCTTGTGTTCTTCATGCCTTTGTATGTTTCCATATTTCCTCCTGGTATTGTTTTCCTTCTGCCTGAGTGACTTCCTTGAACATTTCTCAAAGGATGAGTTTGTTCATGATAAGGTGCTATAGCATTTGTATAACTATAACTCTTTATTTTGCCTTCAGTTCTGAAAGATTTTTTACTGGGTAGAGAATTCTAAGTTGACAGGGTTTGGGGGTGTTTAGTTTTTGTTTGTTAGGACACTCAAGATGTCACTCCAATGTCTTTTCACTTCCATTGTTTCTAATGAGAAACCTGTTAACATCTTCGTCTTTTTTCCTTGACTTCTTTGAAGATTTTTTTTTTCTTTAAAACCTTCTTTATTATGGGTTTTAACTAATTTGATATGGATAGACTGTAGTGCACTTTTGTTCATTTTTTATGGTGAAAGTTTTTAATTTTTGTGAAATTTGGAGACTTGGGGCCATTATTTCTTGAACTCTTTTCTTCTGCCTTTTTAAAAAACTTTTTTGAAGTTTTTTATGAAGTTTTTAAAGAACTTCATAACAAACAATAATGTGCTCACTATTATGCCATTGGAACTTGCCCCAAACCTCCTTTATGCTATACTCATACACGTTAGGCTTTTTTCTTTTTATTATATGTTGAATAGTTTCTATTGCTATGTCGTCAAGTTCACTGATATTTTCCTCATTAAAATCTAATCTTCTGTTAATACCATCCACTTTATTATTTCTTCTCACGCATTATAATTTTAATCTCTAGAAGAAGACTTGGTTCTTTTTTATATTTTCCATGTCTTTACATACCATGTTCAATCTTATCTCTAGCTTTTTAAAAATATGGAACACTGGTATAAGTTTTAATGTCTTTGCTGATGATTCTAATGTCTTTATGAGGTATGGGTAGATTTTGGTTGATTTTCCACACTTCTTTGCATGCCTGGTAATTCTTGTTTGGATGCTGTTCTGGATGACTTTGAATTGCTATAAATATTTCTGAGTTTTATTCTGGCACAAGTGAAGTCACTTGGAAATAGTACAATTATTTTGGGTCTTGATTTGAGAAGTGTTAAATCAGACTGAAGCAATTTTCAGTCTAGTTTGCTAATAAAATTCATTAATCCCCTAATCAATGACCTCCAAATTAGTTTTTTCTAGCCTGGCTGGTGGGAATAAGCACCTATCCAGTATAAGTTCTCTATATTCTCTCTTTATTATTATTATTATTAAATCATACCTGTGTACATTAATGCGATCATGGGGCACCATACACTGGTTTTATAGACCGTTTGACACGTTTTCCTCACACTGGTTAACATAGACTTCCTGGCATTTTCTTAGTTATTGTGTTAAGACATTTATATTCTACATTTACTAAGTTTCACATGTAGCCTTGTAAGATGCACTGCAGGTTTAATCCCACCAATCACCCTCCCTCCGTCCATCCTCTGTCTCCCCCTTCCCCATATTCTTAGGTTATAACCGAGTTATAGCTTTCATGTGAAAGCCATAAATTAGTTTCATAGTATGGCTGAGTACATTGGATAACTTTTCTTCCATTCTTGAGATACTTAACTAAGAAGAATATGTTCCAGCTCCATCCATGTAAACATGAAAGAGGTAAAGTCTCCATCTTTCTTCAAGGCTGAATAATATTCCATGGTATACATATACCACAATTTATTAATCTATTTGTGGAGTGATGGGTACTTGGGCTTTTTCCATGACTTAGCAATTATGAATTGGGCTGCAATAAACATTCTGGTACAAATATGTTTGTTATAATGTGATTTTTGGTCTTCTGGGTATATAGAAGAATTATATGATTTAATAGAAGATCTACTTTTAGATCTCTAAGTGTTCTCCAAA
>CAUYPK010162755.1:0-12018 GCA_963574355.1 Loris lydekkerianus | reverse complement strand
AATTTCGGCTCTTTGCCTCTTATCATTATTTTGTATACTGTGGCTCTTTGCCAAGTTTGGATTTTGTTATGCTGCTTCTGAGGAGGGACCTCTGAGGAGCGATCTCCGAGCGCATAGTCGAACTTGTTCGCCACCCCTGATTAGCACGAGGACTTTTTGCTGGCCATTATTCTGCCTACCATACCAATTACATGCCAAATGCATTTTGAGCATCTGAGAATACATTACTGAGACAGGCACAATTCTTGCTCCCAGTGGCTCTTATCTATAGGGGAGAAAATGGCATGCTGGACGCCCCCTACAGATGGGAAGGGGTGTCCAAAACCAATTTTGAGAATCTTAGCTTGTCACTCATCTCAAAGACATAAAGGGTGAAACTTGGATGTTAGAGGGTAAGAGACGGAGTGATTTATTGGCAAGAGCTGTGGGTGCACAGGGCGTCCACCATGACCCCATGGGGAGGAAAAGGACACCCCTTACGTTATGCTAACTGGGGAAGGGAGGGCCTGAAAGTGACCAGAGAATTTTATTATAAAGGAGCAACCAGCCCATATTATGAGATTGGCCTAAGGTTTCATCTGAGAGATAGGAAAGTAGAGATTAAAAAAACAGGTATGAGCAAAAAAGAAATTGTTTTCTACTTTCACCCGGCAGCCTCCTCATTTGGTAGAATCTTCAGAAGTGCTTTGCTTCTCTGAGACTGAAGCCCACGTTCACCTCCAGACTACCTGTTGTTTGGGGTTGACTCAGTGGTCTCTGGCATTCAGACCAAGCCTGCAAAATGTCCAGAGCAGGGTTTGAAGCTGGGCTCACGCTCAGAGAAGCCTTCCATGGGTCCAGGGCAAGGACACAGGTAAGCCTCCCCTTCTTCACCTCTCTGGCCTTCTGCTTGTGTGAAAACAGGCAAGAAAAAGGTTGAAAAATCCCCCAAGAGTCCACCGCTCGGCCATCTGGCTCTGGTGTGTCTTTGCAGTATTGAGTGTGACCTGCAGCTTCGCCAAGTCCACACTGAGCCGCTGTACAAAGAGGATGCTGCTAACATTGATGGCGACAACAGCAACAGTCAACATGAATACTTCCAGGGCGGTTACCCTGTGCCAGACATTCTTGTGAGAAATCTCCACTCCCACCCTGTGAAGTCAGTACTATTACTATTGTTTTGTTTATAGATGAGGAAACTGTGGCACAGAGAGTGGAGGTGTCCAGGGCACACAGCTGGTAAGGGGCAGAGGCCGGGTCCAGCCTTAGCACTCGGGCTCCAGAGCATTTGGGCTTAACCGCTGTGCTCTGCTCTTTGCCTTTGCTACTACGGTTCTCCGGGCCTAAGAGCTTCTCTGCCTTCTTGTTCGCTCCTCAAATTCCTACCCACTCTTCCAGGTCTAGCTCAGATGTTTCCTCTGTCTTCAATTCCCCTGATTCCTGCCCCCAGGCCCCAGGGAGACCGTCTTCCTGCCCGTCTGGGCTGTCACTCTGCTTGTCACCCGCTTCTGTCAGAGGAGGACAGTGCCCTGCCATTCTTGGCTCTTGGTCTGTCATCTCACACATATTGCAGTTCCCGGGTGCAGAGATGGTGCCTGTGTGGCCTCAGGACTTACTGCAGAACATGTGATAAACTGAATTGAATCCTCCCTGCGGCTCACACCTATCTCCGTGTCCCTGATTCAGGCAAGGTGATTGCCTACGTGTTAGCTATTGGGCTCTTTGACGTGGCTGGGGGACCTAGGGAAGAGCTCAGAGTCTGGATCAGGAGCTGAGGCCTGGGCAGCCTCAGTGCTGAAGGGCTGCGAGGAGCCTGTGGGGTTCCTTTCCCTCCATCTCCTCCCTGGGGTGCTGGGGGCTTCATTTGCTTTGTCCTCACAGTCTGGCTGGCCTGGCAGGCTCTGGGCACTGTCAGGTACTGACACTTCCATACCAGCCGAGTATGTCACCTGGGTTCCCAGTCTCTCGCTATACTACTGCTGCCATGACTTAGAATCCCTGGAAATGGGGCCATGGTCTAAAAGGCCAGTTTTTGGCTAAGTTTGCCACTGGAGAAAAATTCTTAATCCAAGCCAACCAGGAAGGAGGGATGGGATTGAGGCTGGGAGCTACTACATGAATTAGCAGTGGGAATTCTAGCGAGTTCTCTCGCTGGGCCCTCTGGAGGCACCCCTGGGCACCTCCTCACTTCCATCCCTTTATTTCAGAGCTGCAGAACTGGAAGCAGCCTTTAAGCAGCCAACAGCCCATTCAGTTTTGAATGCACAGAGTACAAGGCACCTGCGGCAGGTTCAGGAAAATTCATCCTGTCAGCAGCCGCATACGGGGACCCGGGCCGAGGCTGGGGAAGACCTCAGACCCCTCAGTTATAGACTGACCACAGGATGCACCACTAGCTTACACATGGACCCTGCAGTCCAGCAGAAGGGTCAGACATGCAGACATATTACACACACATTCCATGAACACACAAACGTGCAAACACTGCGTGCATCATGGAAAGGACTCTCTGATGGTGCCTGGGGCTCAGGTGGGGAGCTCTGAGACAGAGGCGACAGCACGTGCAGAGAACTCCAGGGGAGAGTCCTGGAGGAGGTAGACTTGGTGTGTAGGTGTGGCCTGGCTAAGGAAAACAGGGACAAGATGTGCCTTTCAGAGTGGCCACCTCAGACATGCAGGCAAGCCAAGTGCCCATCAACCCGTGAACGGATTAACAAACATCCGAATACCGGGGAGTACTATTCAGCCATAAGGAAAGATGAAGACTTTACACCCTTGAGTTTACTAACATATTCTTCTTAGGAAAATATCACAAGAATGGAAAAACAAGCATCCAATGTACTCAATACTATATATGAAACCAATATATAAACAACTACACACCCACACAAGAGAAAAACACAAGTATATTCTAGTGAGGGGGAGGGGAGACGAGAGAAAGGAAAAAGGGGAGGGAGGGCGTTGGTGGGATCCCTGCTGATGTGCACAGTGTGAGGGTGATCAGCACGCCCCGGTGGTGAAGCGCTCAGCTACGACTTGAGCTTCACCTTAGAAACAAAAAGAATGCAGCTAAACATTTGTACCCTTATATTAATCTGAAATGTAAAAGATAAAATACAATACAAAATAATAGAGTGGCCACCTCTCCCGCTCCGACACACTTCGGCTCAACGGTCGCAGGGCCTGGCCGTCCTTGACCCCCACTAAGAAACTCATCCCATTACTACTCTGTTTTATTCCCTTCTGGACACTCACCCTTTTCTGAAGTTATCTTCTTTTTATTTGCTTGTCGGTACACTTATTTATATGTTTACGTGGTTTTTATTTATTTATTTTTATTTATTTTATTTTATTATTATTATTATTATTATTTATTTTTTTTTTTTTGCAGTTTCTGGCCAGGGCTGGGTTTGAACCCACCACTTCCAGCATATGGGGCCGGCACCCTACTCCTTTGAGCCACAGGCACAGCCCTATTTATTTATTTATTTTGAAACAGAGTCTCACTATGTCGCCCTCGGTAGAGTACTATGGCGTCACAGCTCACAGCAACCTCCAACTCTTGGGCTTAGGTGATTCTCTTGCCTCAGACTTCCATGTATAGGCGCCCGCCACAACGCCCGGCTATTTTTTGATTGCAGTTGTCATTGTTGTTCAGCAGGCCTGGGCCGGGCTCAAACCTGCCAGCCTTGGTGTATGTGGCCAGTGCCCTACTCACTGAGCTATGGGCACCAAGCCTGTTTACATGTTTATGGTGTATCTAGTCCCAGCAGGTATAAACATCCATTCAGGCAGACACCTCACTGCGTTGTTCACCCCCAGCATCTGGCACATTTTCAGTGTTTAATAGTTATATTGTTTGAGTGAATGAATGAATGGGTGGAGGAGTGAGTGGAGCGCCAAATAGAAGCTGCACCACAGGACTGCCAGCAGGAGACTTTTCTGTGCATCTTTGTCTTATTTGTGAGAGAAGCACATTTTTATTTCCCTGACCTGAAATCCCCTCAGGAAATTTCTAAAGCTTAATTCTGCTTGGAGGAGCCCTCCTGCCTGTGGACCTTGGCCTTGGGAATAGCTGTGACAGATCCCCTGTGGCCATCATTGCCGCTGCCTTCCCCAAGCCAGCCAGACCAGGCAGACACCCTAACATCGCCATTAGACCTTCTCCTTACAGCCAAAATCACCTTGCTGCAGTGACTTGATTGGAAATTTGTGGAATTTTTTTCCTACTAGTGACAATATTAGTTTGTGGAGATTCAGGAGACCATGCAGAGGAATCTGGCACTTATATCTGAGCAGGCTCAGAACTGGAGGCTTTCAAACATATCCATATGCAAACACGAGCATCAGGACATATGTACTTAGCTGGGAAAATGCACAAGGGCTTCAGCCTCAGAACAAAACCTTTAGCCAGAGGGAGGACTTAGTGATCTAAGGAATGTCTTTTAAGCCCCAGTCTCTCCAGACCAAAGGTGGAACTATTCCAAGGTAAATAAATCAGTCCCCTCTTCTTCTTCAAGGATCAGATGGCTTTGACAACTTTAGTGACCCCAGCCACCTTAGATAAACCATTGGGGTTTGGCTGTAAATCTGAGAAAAGAAAAATCCTTTTCTACGAGAAAGAAAACCTTTAAAAGTGACATCAATTATTTCTCCCCTTTTAAACAAAATTTTATTTTATTCTAAAAGTACAAGTTCATTGAAGAAAATTTAAAGGCAAAGAGTGATAAAAAGAGAATTAAGATTAACATCACTCTACATCGCTATTAACAGCTTGTGTCTTCCTCTCCCTTCCCCCCTTCTCTCTCCACTTACCCTTTTTCCCCCCAGGGAGATACGTACGCATGGTTTTCTTCAAAATCAAGTGGCCACATGTTTGATACCCTATTCACACACACACTTACAATCGTACTATGAACATTTAGTGATGTCTGTCTATATGCTTAGAGAGATAGGGTTTTAAATGGCTTCATACATTTGTATTATTTTTGTTTCATGGTACGTGTAACCATATTCTTTTGCTGGGCCTTTGAGTTGTTTTAATCCTCTATCTTCTCATCTGTAAAGTAGAGATAATAATGGGATATACTTCACATGGCTGTTTGAGGATAAAATGAAAATAATTCATGTGAAGCACTGTGCAGAGTGCCTGGCCATTTTACATGCTCAATAAATAAATATTAGATTTGCCTATTATCATCCATTTTGACCTGTTTAAAAAAATGCTATAAAGATCATCCTTGTAGCTCCACTTTAATGTAAATTTCTGGATGCTTCCCTGGAATAAATTTCAATACAATACTGACACCAAGAGTACCTGTTTCTTGGACCTCTCCAGGTCTCAGTGACAGAATATCCTTCCATCTTTTTCAATGTGATAGGCATGTTATGTGATTGAAATATCTTGGTCTATTAATGTGGTCAAACTTTCTCTTTTCATGTGCCAGTTGGATACTTGCATTTCTTCATTTGTTATTCATCAATTTGTATGGTGTGCTCAGTCTTTCCGATTGGGTGCCTATCTTTTTTCTATATTAATTTCCATATAGTCAAAACGTTATCTGTGTCTGTGTGATGTGGTCCCAGTTTTGTTTGTTCTCCTTACAACTTGCTTTATGAACATTTAGACAAAGAGAAGTCGTTATTGTGTAATATTTGTCATCAAGTCCTACATTTTTTCATATTGAGTTTTTTCTTACGTTTGCTTTAAAAATCCCTTCTCCATCCAGAGAGCAAGAATTTATCCTTGTTTTTAGAATTTTAGTTGTTTCACAGTTTAATCTTTTACATTTAACATTTCAATCCATCATGTCTTCGTTAAGGTATGGACTATGATGTAGTGGTCAACTTTATTAATTTCTAATAATTAATTAGTTACCATAATCTATTTTTTACCCAATGTCATGAAATTCTTCCTTACTTATGTGGGTCTATTCTGGGGATTTCTAATATATTGCAGTGATATTGTCATTCTTTTAATCATATCATACTTTCTTCATAAATGTATCTTCAAAATAAATTTTAGGGGCGGCGCCTCTGACTCAGGTAGTAGGGCACCGGCCCCATATGCCAAGGCCAAACTGCAACAACAAAAATAAATAAATAAATCTTAGTATAAAAAAGGGACTCTGAATAAACAAATAAACAACAAATTAAAAAAAAGGGACTCCGTTATTCTACTGTTTTAATTTTTATTTTTCCTGTGTTTCTTCTTCCAGAATAGCTTAAAAATCATTTTGCCAAAGTTTAAAAGATTCCATTTGACTGTTCATTAGAATTGTTTTACTTATAAATTAATTAGACCTAAGTCTAAAAAGTTGAGACTTTTTATCAAGAGACATGGTATATTTTGACATTAACTCATTTTCTTTTATATGCTAGAGTAGGGTTTTAACTTTTCTGTGACATTAACTTTAATGGATTTCGATTCATTATTTAATCAAGAGTCTTTTCTTTTTAACAAGGGAGCTCAGTTTACTCATACCTGTTGTCACAATAAAAAAATAGATGGCTTTGGGCTAGGCACCTGTAGCTCAGGGGTTAAAGCCCCAGCTCTACGCACCAGGGATGGTGGGTTTGAACCCGGTTGAGGCCTACTTAGCAACAACAACCAAGTAGGTAGCTTTATTTCTGTTATTTTAAACCTATGTACTCATGCTTATTATTGTTTTCAGGGTTGTTCCTGTATGGAAATACATTTTCTCTGTTCCTTTGCCTGTTAAATTTGGAGTTTTTATCCTGGCTTTGTCCTGAAGAGTCATTTTAGAATTTAAAAGTGACCCCACTCTCCCGACTTTGTGTCAGAAACCTTTATCCATACTTGCTTTGGAAAGAGGAGAAATGTGGTAAGCTTTTGCTTCCCTCCTATTATCCTATTTTTCAGTTAACAAAGAAAAATAAGATATTCGGTCTGGGCTAATATTAACTTATTTTAAGGAGTTTTTTTTTAATTGTAAATTATGAAAAATTACAATTATGAAATTCTACTAATCATTTAACCTTAGCTTTGTTGCCTGGTTTAGTCTACGGTTCTTTAAATGATGGCTGCTGCAGGCTTCGATTCTGTATGTCATTCATTTTTAAAGCATTAGGCTGTGTCTTCGAGGGAACCTTTTTCGTCGCGGCCCCATGGGAGGTGTGAGCCCTTTCGTGCATGAGCACCCTTGCTGCCCCCACAGGAGGACAGTCAGGAATGACAAGCACAGGTCTCCACTGGCCTTCTCCCCCTCTCGGGTTGCTCCCTCTCGTCTGGTGTTCGGTTTTGTGGCGAGATCTAAAGCTGGTCCGATTTTCTTCCTTTGTAATAAATGTTCTTCATTTTGTCTTCTGTTTGGCAAATCGTTTTCCTTATCTCTGAAATTCAAACTTTTTGCTAAGATATTTTTAGTCGTTGGTCTGTTTTCCTTTCCTGTCACTCAGTCCCTCCTCGAGACCCGTAGAAATAGCAGAATATGTTTTCCAGGGTTTTCTTTTAATGAAGCTCTCGCTTCACCTACTCAGCTTCCTAGACCTGTCTTGAATGTATCGCCCCTAGGATTTATGCCTCTTTCCTTTTAAAATCTTCCTGCTTTTCATCTTTTCTTTTCTTTTGAAACGAGGGATAATTTCCCACACTTGCCTTCCACTTTGCTCTTGGTTTCCTGAAGAATTTCACTTCCGATTCTTTGCCTTCACCATAATCTCTAAATTAAGCAGTTATGTTCCATTTTTCATGCACTTTCTCCAGAAGTATAACGCGTATTGCGTGCTTCTTGCGTCCCTGACATTGTGCCAAGTACTGTTCACATATTGTTATCTTGTTTAAGCTTTGCAACACTCTGGGGAGGAGGTGCTATTTTTAATCCCCTATTTATAGGACACTGATGGGCTCTAGAACTTGTCCAGGGCCTCGAAGCTAACAAGTGGAGAGCCAGTGTTCAGCCCAGGCTCCTCACCCCCACCCTTGTCATCTCCTCATTGACTTTGTCCTAATTTGTCCGTATACCTTCATGGATGAGCTTCTGCTTTAGATTCATAGATGCAATGACATTTTGATCTCATTGAGAGGACAATTAAAATTGTCTAAAATTATCTCCTGCTCCTTTCAATAACTTTACTATTTAAGGAGACATGTTATCCAGTGTTTCAGATGGGCCAATTCTTTTGAACTTCGGTATCTTTCTCCATGTCTGGTTATTTTCTGTCCCTTTCCCCTCCCCAGGGAAAGTCCTGGCTAAGATGATCAGGGTAGACCCCTGTCCAATTTGCTGGCTTGAGGCAAAAGAGAGAAGAGGAAAGATTATGTTTACTGTAAATGTACCGATGTCCCAGTGACCGAGGGGTTTTGGGGTAAGAGGGAGGGAGAGAGGGAGACCCTATCAGGACCCTTGTGCAGGAGATGACCTGGCCACTTCTGGTGACACACCCCAGAGCAGGAAGCAGTGGTTCTCGCTTCCCCTGGCCCAGTCAGCACCTGGGTCGCTAAGGCTCCAAGCTTGGGGAGACTGTCTATCTGGGGATGCTACCTCAATCCCTGTCTGGATCCATACAGGCCCTCTGACCTGCCTACAGCCCATCCCCAGCTCTGGGCCTTCCTCTGAGACATTGGGGGCAGGGGTGACAATAGTGGAATTCTGCCAGAATCTTTTTCTTTAACTTTAGAGGGACCCAGACCCATTCTTCATAGACGGGGTGCATACCAGGCTGCTCTCATCTCACAACCTCTCTGGAATATTGTCCCCCTTGCCTTCCTCAGGACTGGCTCCTTCTTGATATTCAGGTGTTTGCTCAGAGCTCACCTCACCTAAAAGTGTCTTCTGACCAACTGTGGAGGTGGCCTGCATGCCATGTGTGCTCTCCATGACATGTCACAGCATTTCTTCCTCTGAAATACCTATGTATTTGCTTACCAGTTTTCTGTTTGTCTCCCCAAACTGGAATATAATCTTCACAAGAACAGGGGTCTTGCCTTTCCTGTTCTCTCCTCTGTACCCCCCGGATGGCCAGCAGTGTACGGCCATAAAGGGCTTGGTGAAGATGTGATGAATGAGCAAATAGAGCAAATAGCTGTAGCTGGCTCTCGCACGTAGTCAGCCCTCCTTCCTGCTGGACCAGTCTGCCCCCCTCTGCCAGCTCTGCCTGCTGCACGGCACCAGTGTGCTCTCCTCCCATTTTGATATTCCACGAGTAATTTTAACCTGACCGGGGCAGAGGGGTGGAGGCGAGGCAGGTGGAATGTCTAACAAGAGCTCCAGCTTTCCTGGAGGTTCAAACTGAATTTCAATCAAACCCTGTCTGTGTCTGCCTGTACTTGGAGGTCATGTACAAGAAGTCAGAGAGATCTTTGGGGAACTGGTGAGACAAGTTCTGCCTGAGGGGCACCTGCTGGACCAGATGACTTCTAGGAGGGCCCTGCACACCCGGCTTCCTGTGACTACTTTCCACTTGGGAGGGTCCCGTCAGCTGCCACAGGAGAATCTCCTGTTTGCGTTAAGGAAACGAACTGTCACCACGGTGCTGTGTTCCACCAGATGCACCCAGAGTGACAGCTGCCAGTGAGAAGCTGCTGCTCCCCACTGCTCTGTCCCTCCCCGGATTAGAGCTTACCACCTGTCCCCTGATGTCACCTGAGACACGGTTCCCTGAGCAAGGGTTCCAGGGAGGCTCATGCTGAGAGGCAGGGGCTCTGCTCTCCCTGGCATGCCCAGAGTGGAGCTGGGCATGTATCTGTATAGCCCAAAGGACAAGCTCTCACATCATTGAACTCTGGGCTGGAGCGGCCTTGTCCATGGCACTCAAGCTCCTCATTTTGTGCATGAGGTGGCCCCAGCCAGGAGAGGGGAAGGGACCTCCCCCACAGACATATGACTAGCAAATGGCATCTTTGGGCTCCTAATTCTAGTCCAGGATAGTCTCTCTTGACTGTGCGTCAGCCTCCCCAAGAATGCACGATTCTATCCTAGGAAGAATGGGAAGCAGCTAATGTCCGCAACTTCCACCCCTACCGCCTGGCCACCCAGATTACTCATTCCCCGGGACGCAGGCAGGCCTTGTTAAGCCCATGATCCACTGCTCAGAGAGGACAGAACCCCTTGGGAGGAGGGGGAGAGGTCTGCCCTGACACTGGGAGCGAGAGAACTGGTCATCTCCTAAAACCTGCTGTCCCCGACTGGCCCCGGCTGGGCCTGCTACTGTGAGGGGCTGACTCACCAATGCAGGGAGCTGTGGACTCAGCTCTGGGCAGAGCACCATTAGCTCAGTGTTCTGACTCATGCAATGATGTCAGGACCATTCCAGGACACATAATCAGGCACTTTGGAGAAGAAAAATGGACACCAGTACCAGCTGGAGAGGAACATTTCAGATACCCTAAATCGATAAGGCTTAAAATTGGGGGCTGTTTCTCCTCTTTGCTCAAGGCAGAAGCTGTCATGGAAAACCCCGCTGCTGTAAAGTGTATTCTCTTAGCAGGAGCAAGTCCAACAGAATCTCAAGAGATGAGCCCTGGGAGGGGCCCACAGTGAGGACGCTTTAGAATTTCAAGAGGGGCCTGACTTTGTACCCTGAAGTAGGCAGGGCCCGTGCAAAGAGACCAAGCTACCCATTAGTCTCCATCACAACATTTCATTTGAGGGTGTGCTAAAGAAAACCACCTGATTGGCAAAGAGTAAACTCACTTAATAGCCTCTCTCCCTGCCAGACATAGATTAAAAGTGATTTTTTTTTTTTTTTTTTTGCCTAAATTACATTTTATTTTCTCACCAGCTGCTAACTCTCTGAGACAGATTGGGAGATAAATTATCACAGCAGTGAATGAATCTAATTTTTCAATATAATTCACGGTAATTCTATATTTTCCACACAAGATGGAAATAGCACTGGCTTTTTGCCAAGAGCCAAACTTTCAAAAAACCACAATATCTTGGACTCCCAGAAGTTTTATGAGTTTGGAAGGTACAGAATGAGGAGCGGGCAGGAAGAAATCCTGTGTAGGCTCAGGCAAGCAAGGAGGACAGGGCTAGAGGGAGGAAGAGGAGGAGAGAGGGTGAAGGAAGGGACAGGCAGGGAGACGGAATATACTAGATGCTTCTACCCCCTCCTTGGTCCCCAGCAGGTCAGCCCCTGGGCCTCTCTACTACCAACTTCCCTGGCCTGTCTCTTCTTCCCAGATGCTGTTCCCCTGGCTTTTCACATCACTGACTCCCACGCTTTATTCAAGTCAGACAGTAATGTCCCCTCCCCAGGGAAGTCATCCTTGGCCACTTGCTAGGAAATAACCCCTCCCAATAACCTCTTTGCCTCTTACCCCATTTTGGTTCCTTTATAGCAGTTCCTACCATCTGTAATGGTGAGTTTAATTTTTTTTTCTGGGGTCTGTGCCCCTCTGTACAATGTCAGTATCCCACGAGGAGGGACCTTCTTGTCTTGTTCACGGTGAGTCTGAGGCAAGGTGGACAGGCCATAAATACACGCGGGCTCCATGAAGTATGGACAGGGACGGGAAGGAGAGGAGTCGGATTTATTGTAAACACCCCCCCAGGGGCTTTGTCCCAACGGCACGGTGAGGGTGTCATGTAGCAATTTGTTATTGTTAGCGGGTTATTAATGGGAATTTGGGAGAGGAAATAGATACAGCAGTCCTTGATAAGGCAACCTGGCTTGGCTGTCAGCACAACTGAGCCTTGTGTCAGTGAATAATCTCTCAAGGTTCATTTGTCTTCCATGGAGCCTTCCCCTGCCAATATTTCGGGAGAAATTAAAAATGGTAACTATTAGGAAGATTGTTTACTAACAAGTCTTTCCCAATCGGAATCAGAGCACAGCTGAGGACTGGCCCAGTGCTGCCTGACCCAGCTTCCAGTTGCTGGGGGGGCCGCCCCCCCCCCCCCCCCCCCCCACCGCCCCCGGCGGCGGGGGGCGGCGGCGCCGCCCCCCCCCCCCCCCCACCCCCAACACAAAAACACCACAACGACGGGCGCCCCAACCCCCCACCCCCACACCACACCACAAAAAAAAAAAAAAAAAAAAAAATAAAACAATAAAAAAAACAAAACAGAAGAC
>CAUYPK010162746.1:0-50216 GCA_963574355.1 Loris lydekkerianus | reverse complement strand
AGGCCTTTAATCCTCCCTCCTCTCCCGCCTTCCAGAGTCCAGGAAAAAAGTGACCCTGTCAAGAAGAGGGTTAGAAAGATGAGGGAGAGGACAGTAGGAAACGGAGGAAATGAAAATGGCTCGTGAGAACTCGTTGGAGAGGGGTATCAAATTTAAATAAATATTCTGGAGTTTTTGTAAGCAAGTGGTTTATAATGGGTCCCCTGATTAGACTGAATTCATAAAATAATATTAAAACATGAGATAATCTCAGTTACTAATTTTTTTTTTTTCCCGCAGTTTTTGGCCAAGGCCAGGTTTGAACTCACCACCTCTTGTATATGGGGCCAGTGCCCTACTCCTTTGAGCCACAGGTACCACCCCTCAGTTACTAATTTTTTAGACCACTCTTGTAGTATTAGCATATCTAGTTAAACAACATTTAGTCTATTCATTAAATGATAAATAATAGTAAGAAAAGTTTAAATCTATAAAATCAATTTGTAGTGTCAAAATGGATAGTTTGGGCCAGGTGGGTGCCTCACATCTGTAATCCTAGCACTTTAAGAGGCCGAGGCAGGTGGATCACCTGAGCTCATGAGTTTGAGACCAGCCTGAGCTACAGTGAGACCCCATCTCTAAAAAATAACAGGGCACTGCGGCGGGCGCCTGTAGTCCCAGCTACTCGGGAGGCTGAGAGAAGAGAATCGCTTGAGCCCAAGAGTTTGAGATTGCTGTGCGCTATGATGCCATAGCATTCCATCAAGGGCAACAAATTGAGATACTGTCTCAAAAAATAAATAAATAAATAAATAAATAAGCTTAAGACACCGCTTTATACAAGATTAGTGAATCCAGACTGGGGGATCCCAGAGGTGAGCAGCCATGGGGGTGCTGTAGAGAACAGTGTGAGGATCTTTCCAGTGAGAAGATGGAGCCCTGTGGGGAAAGGGAGATTTGAGGAAAACTTCTTGTCCTGCCAATTGGTCTTGGACTTTCTCTGCTGAGGGTTGGGGTAAGAGCTGGTTTATTGTTTTTCTAAGTTCGTTCCTGGTTTCTTGGAGGATGGGAAAATAGTTTTGTATGATAGTCTGGAGGGCCCAGAACAACAATTCTGCCACACATGATTTCAAAAGCACTGTAAAGGAGGGGTTTGCGAGGGGTAGAGCGAGGGCGGAGTAAAGTGATGGGGAAAAGAATAATCCAATCTCGTTTATGTTGGAGTACTGATTTGGTGCGATGTTGTTTAAGGATGTTGTTCATTTGTTCTACTTTCCCTGATGATTGGGGCCTGTAAGGCACATCTAAGCGCCACCGGACTCCTAGGGCTTGTGAGGTTTGAGAGGTGATCTGGCTAATGAAAGCTGGACCATTGTCGCTCTGAATGGAGTTGGGGAGGCTGAATCTACGAATAATGTGGTGGAGGAGCGTGGAGACAACTTCATGGGTTTTCTCGCCTGTTGTGGAGAAGGCTTTGACCCAGTCTGAGAAGATATCAACCCAAACTAGAAGTTTATTTTTGTACAGGAGGCATGTGGTGCAGTCAATCTGTTATTCTTGTCTGGGGGTGTGGCTCTGGGCCTGATGTGTGGGAAAGGGGGTGTTTTTATGGCTCCCTGGGGTGAGACCGGGTGCAGATTGTAAGATTGTCCAAGACTGGGTTATCTGTTTTAAAAGAGAAGATAGTTGTGGGTGAGAAAGGAGCAGAGAAAGAAGGGTACAAAGAGGCTTGAAGCCAACGTGAAGGCGATTACGGAGGAAGAGAGGATATTTTGTGCTTGGGAGGAGGCAAGAATGAATTTTCCCTCTTGAAGGAACCATCTTCCCCTTGTGGGAAGATGCCAGTAATTGTCCTATTGTTTGGATGTATATATTGGAGAGAATTTATTGAAGGACAAGTACTCGCCTTCTGGGGTAGGGGTTGTAAGGGCACCGAGCTGCTCATTTGGCTTTTATGTCAGCTTTTTTGTTGCCTTTAGAAATTGAATCTGTTTTATTTTGGTGGCCTTTATAGTGGATAATGGCCACTTCCTTTGGGAGAGTGGCTGCATTTAGGAGGTTATTAACAAGTGTGGCATTGACAGTAGAGGAGCCTTGGGTGGTAGTGAATCCTCTTTCTTGCCATATGGCTGCATGGTGATGGATTATGTGGAAAGTGTACTTAGAATCTGTGTATATGTTAATGGAGCAGTCTCCTGTAAGTTGTAAGGCTTTAGAGGGCTAAGAGTTCTGCCTGTTGTGAGGAGGTGGGGTGGGGGGCAGAATAATGGATGGATAATGCAGAAAGAAGACACAACAGCAAAGCCTGCCTGGACAATGAGTGGGCAGTGGGCTAGGAAGAATGGCCATCAATAAACCAGGTGGCTTTGGGGTTAGTTAAGGGAAAGAGGGATGTCTTAGGGGAAGGCTGTAGTGTTACCGTGATTAAAGGCCAGCAATCATGGGGTAAGTTCTGGAAGTGTGAGGGTCAGGGGAGTGGAGGGCAGCTAATGGAGATGAGGGCTTATCTGCAGGGCCAGGGAGAAAGTGAAGGTCTGGAAAGAGGATCAGGAGCTGGAATATGCGATGTACAGGAATTAAAGATGACAAGTGTTGGTGTTTTAAAAGGGATGGAATGTTATGAGGTGTAAGTAGATATGTGGGGGCATAGCAGGTAAGTTTCTGGGCCTCCAGGAAAAGGAGGGACATGGCTTTCACTGCTTGGAGGCCAGGGGGCCAGCCTAGGGCTGTGCATTCTGTTTTGAGAGGAATACTGTTGGGAGGGGATTATTGTGAGGTTTCTGTGTTAGGACCCCTACTGCACATCCTTGGTGTTCTGACTCTGAGAGGTAAAATGGATAGCAGGGATCAGGGAGATGGAGGGAGAGTGCTTGGGACAGAGAGGATTGTAGGGAGAGGAAGGAACTTGACCAAAGCTGGTACAGGTCTAGGAGGTCAGTTGGGGAACCTTTAGCAGTGGTGTATAGAGGCTTAGCCAAGGCCACAAAATTGGGAATCCAGGCTCTTAGAACCCCCAGGAAGGAGAGGAGGTCATTTTTTTATTTAGGAAAGGGGTAAGGAGGAGATGGCCTGAATGTAGTCAGGGGGAAGGAGTTGTTTTCACTCTTGTAAGAGCGAAATGCCAAGGTATTGGACAGAGGGAGAGGTTAACTGGGCTTTGGAAGGGGACACTCTATACCCCTTGGTGGAGAGGAAAGAGGGTAAGTGTCTTGCTGGGAGGCAGTGCAAGAGGGGCTGCATAAAAAAGGTCATCTGTGTACTGAAGAACTGTGGAATTTTTTAGTAAAGTTAACTGCTGGAGGCCTGAAGTGCCTGACCAATGTAATAAGGACTGAATCTAAATCCTTGTGGGACTGTCCAGGTGAGTTGTTGGCTGGTGGAGGAATCAGGGTTGGTCCAGGTGAAAGTAAAAAGGGATTGGGAGAGCTCATGGATGGGGATGGTGAAAAAGGTATGTTTGAGATCTAAAACTGTGTAGTGGGAAGTATTGGAAGGAATGATAGATAGGAGGGTATAAGGATTAGGAACTACTGGGTGAATAGGCTGAACAATTTCATTGCTGGCCAGTGTTGCACTAACTGATAGGAACCATCAGGTTTTCTTTACAGGAAGGATGGGAGTGTTTTAGGGCGAGTTAGTAGGTTTGAGAATACAGCCGACAGGAGTTTGAGGATGAGTGGTTTAATGCCCCTGAGGGCCGCCCTGGGGATTTGGTATTGTTTAAGGGAAGGAAGTGAATGCTGGGATTAGAGAGCAATGAGAATGGGTGAATGATGGGAGGCTATAGAAGGAAAAGAGGTATCTCACACGATGAGCTTGACAGGAAGGTTGGATTAAGAGAATGGAGGGGTTGTAGTTGAGGGGTTAGGGAAGAGCAGGATGGCTAGTGAGAGGTGGGAGCTGCTGGGAATCCTCAGGGTTGCTTGTAAACTTGAGAGGATATTTCTGCCTAGTAGGGGAATGCTTCATGAAGGAATGATAAGAAGTGAATGTGAAAAAGAGTGTCCAGAAAATAAACACTACAAGGGTGGAGTAGTGTGAGGATGTAGCAAATTGCCATTAATACCCACCACCAAGATCTCTGTTTGTTGTAAGGGACCCTTATAGCAGGGCAAGGTGGATTAGGTGGCTCCAGTATCAATCAGAAAAGAGATTGGCTTACCTTCCACTAGTAAAGATACCCAGAGCTCAGTCCTGGTGATCGTCCAAGGGGCCTGCTGACTCTCCAGGAACCATCACTCTTCAGTGGCCGAGCCTCAGAGATCAGGGAATTCAGCCAGGTCCTGGGAGTGACTGCGGAACCAGATCCTCAGAAGGACCTGGGCAGTCTGACTTCCAGTGAGTACCTCTGCGAGCTGGACACAGCTTAGGGGTGGTTTGGATTTGGGTACTGCTTGGCCCAGTGACCAGGTGTTCCACACTTGAAGCACAATCCCGGGGGAGGTTTTCTTTTTTCGGACTGTCCAGAGGAGTTTTGAGAAGTAGCCAGGGTTTGTCTAATGGTGGAAGCCAATAACTGGAGCTCTGAGAGATACTGCCACTTAGAGGCCTCTTCTTGGTTATTGAAGATCTTGAAGGTCAGGTTGGTGAGATTTCACTGGGGGGTCTGAGGGCCCTGGGGGGATTTTTGGAATTTTTTCCAGATATAAGGTGCAGACTGCGTGTTGATAATGAATCTGCCCTCATTGTTCTCCAGCAATAGGGTGACACAGCAGTGGAGGGCTTTGTTAAGACAGGCTAAAAACTGGGCAGGATTTTCATCCCATTTCTGGGTTATTTCTTTTAGTCTGTCATAATGCATGGCCTTATGGGCTGCTTTTTAAAGTCCCTCTAAGAGACACTAGACCATGTGGTTAGGTGATGGACCCCAGGAGCATCAGGTTAGTAATTCCAATTGGGGTCTTCCTGGGAGATGGCCCTAGTGCCCTCCAGCAGGGTTTGGTCTGTCCTCCATAGATCTTCAGCATGAACCTGGGCCTGGGTCCAGACCTGCTTCCTCTCCTCCCAAGTTATGGTGGAGGTGAGGATGACATATAAATCATGCCAGGTCAGATCATATGACTGGGTTAGATATCTAAATTCTTGAGAGTATTCTGTGGGATCTGTTGAGAATGAACCTAGTTTCTAACTTACATGGGACAGATCTGAAAGAGAAAAGAGAACATGAATGCTGATGATACTGTCTGTTCCTGCAACTTCTCCAAGGGGTATAGAGGTGTGGTGGGCGTCCAGAAATGGAAGGTCCAAAGGTATGGCCAGATCTAGTATGTGGTGGGGAAGTAGGGTCTGTCCCCTTTTCTTTCCTGCCCAGATCTACCATTTTTTCTCTTTCATCCATGTGCAGTGGAAAGCCGGGGGGTGGGGTGGGGGGAGTGGGGGGAGGAGGGTGGTGAAGACAGAGGGGATGCGGTGAAATTCTGCAGGTGGGGGGGTGTTGTGCTGGGTAGAATGGAGAATCAGGGGTTCAGGGAGGGCTGGATTGGCCTGTGCAAGGAAAATTTGAGAGGGTTCACAAGATGAACACAAAGAAGGAATGTTTTGGAGGAGGAGGATGGCCTGGATGTAAAGGATTTCCGACTATTTGCCCAATTTCCAATAGTAATTGTTGAGGTCAGTGAGGGTTGAAAGGTCAAAGGTATCATTTTCAGGCCATTGGGAGCCATTGCCTAGTTTGTACATAGGCCAAGCAGTGTTAAAGAAAAAGATGAAGTGTTTAGGTTTAAGGTTAGGATAGAGGGGAAGAAGACTTAGGTGAGTTAAGACGCAGCTTAAAAGTGAAGTAGCGAGAATCTGTGACTGAGCTGTCCCCATATTGGAAATTGGAGGTAGAAAATAAATGAGATTAGAGCAAGGATGAAAAAGGAACTTATGAGGGGGGAGGAAGGAAGTGGCCAAGGCTGGGGCCGGGGAGGCTCCCAAGCCTCCTTGTAGGACCTTTACCCTGCAGGAAAAGAGTAGTCCAGGCCTAAGGCAGGGCTTCTCCACACGGGAGGCACTGGACAGGCAAGTCTGAGCCCCTGGGGTTAGTCTGTGACTGGCCCAGGTTTAGTAGGCATGGACTACTGGAGTTTTTCAGCCCAGAGTGGAGAAAGGGAAGGGAAGTTGAAAAGGCTCAGAGAGGGGCTATGTACAAATACTTGAAAGGCCTAGAAATGAAGAGGGAGAAAGGAATTAGAGTGGAGTTAAAAAGGCTCAGAAAGGGGTTATAGATGAATGTACCTCACTATTAAATGATGAATTCTGGGCAGGGATTGAAGGGGTCCACCTGTTTCCCTTTGTCTCAGTGGAACAAGAGTCCGTGAAGTTGGGAGTCGGTTCTTGGCCACCTGAAGGGGCTTCTCCCTGTCCTGGGTTCTTTTTTTTTTTTTTTTTTAATTTATTTTTTTATTATAGATAAAAATATGCACCATAGATGTGGCCCAACCCATTACCCTCCCTCTTGGCACCAAAATGAGAGGTCAAGGACCAAAAATGAGAGATTACTCTGAGATGTAAATGAAAGGAAACGGAATCAAGTTGTGTGTGGGCAACATGGTTTTTATTTGGGTGTGAGCATGCTGAGTTCCAAAAAGATGTCAGCACTTGGGTTAAGGCAGGTGGGCATATAAGAGTTTGGAGGGGCAGGGATTGGCGCATTCATTCCATCCTGGTTGGGATGGTTCTATTTGGGTGGGTCCCTACATTCAGCCTTATCAGTAACCCTCTTTAGACAAAATGACACAGAAAGACAAGCGACAAAACAAAAATAAGCAATAACAATGACAACGATTGGAATCTATTTCTGAGAGGAAATGGAATCGAACAATATGAATATTCATACACCACAAAGTACCAAAAAGGATATACCAATACCAGAGTTGCTCACAAACTACTCAGCAACAAAAACATTTCTCTCCTTTATCTTACATATTGAAAGGACAATGATCTTCTACCATCTGTTCCACTGGAGCCCACAGAGAGGAAAACCAGGAGTTCGACTGGTAAGTAAAGCATCTCACCACATGCTGGCTGGTGTTGAAGTCCCAATCTTCCTGCTGCAGTTTTTGGGAGAGCAAAGTGGCTTTGAGAGCCTGCTGACTTACAAACTGTAGGGATCATGGTGAAACCTACCCTTTTCCCTTGGTTGGTTCACTGAAAAATCAACTCACAATTATGCTAGATTAATAAGAGAAAGGTTTATTTCCAAATACTATGCACATGAGGGGAACCACAAGAATGATTACCCAAAGTCTCAGTGATGGTCAGAGACCTTTATAGATGCCTTTTGAAAGGGAGGGGGGAGAATGTGGAAAGTATAGGCACAGCAAGTGGTTGCTGTGGGAAGGGAAGAAGTGTAGATGGGTGGAAACAGATTGATTTGTAGATTTTTTTTTTTCTTTTTTGAGACAGAGTCTCACTTACGCCACCCTGGGTAGAGTGCTGTAGCATCACAGCTTACAGCCACCTCAAACTCTTTGGACTTAAGTGATTCTCTTGCCTCAGTCTTCTGAGCATCTGGGACTATAGGTGCCCACCACAACACCTGGCTATTTTTTTTTTTTTTTTTTTTGCTGTTTTTGGCCGGGGCTGGGTTTGAACCTGCCACCTCGGGCATAGGGGGCCGGCACCCTACTCCTTTGAGCCACAGGCCCGCCCACCTGGCTATTTTTCGGTTGGAGTTGTCATTGTTGTTTAGCAGGCCTGGTCCAGGCTCAAACCCACCAGCCTCAATGTATGTGGCTGGCACCCTACACACACTGAGCTATTGGTGCAGAGCCTTGATTTGTAGATTAACCTAGAGACAGGTGTCAGTGCTTCAAATGACAGGGGCCAGGTCTGTTAGCATCTAATACAGAAGTCAGCACCCCCTTTTGATTCTCAGTCAGGTTACTCAGATTTTGTATAGATAGAGGAAAGTCCTTTTTCAATGCTTCCTGATCATGAATGACCTTTAATTCAAAATATTCTTTATAATAAGGAGACATATTTTGTGGCAAAATTTCCTTAGCTCCTTCAATGGGTTCTTTGGCTAGTCTATGAATTACAATGACATTAGACAGATGAACAAAGGAAAAACCATTTTAATTACATATACATGTGTGGGAATCCCACAAAAAGTGTAAGACTCGAAGCCTTCGGATGATTGAGATTTATAAATCATCCCTACCTACAGAAAGAAACAGGGATTTGGGGCTTCTGGCATGAGAAGGGAAGGAGAGGAAACTGGAAATAAAAGTTTCTTTGTTATGTAGATAAAAGCCTCTCAGGTGCTCTCTCCTATAGGCACAGATACCTTTATAATGCAAATTTCCTTTACTAAAGGAGAAATTTATACTTTATTTTGTGCAGTTGAATAGGAAGTGAAGAGCTTTTCCTGTATTGGCTAGTTCTCAGTTTCTTTTAGCTCAAAATAATCAATATACCAAAGTGGCATATTTTGGGGTGACACATTCCAAACTCCTTCATTTTCCATTGTTTTCACAGGTATAATAAACCAACTTTTTATCATTAATCCTCAGGGTAATCCCATGGGGGCAGGTGCTATATTGTTATTACCTATAGTGACTGGTACACAGCTGGCCTTCGATAAGTTTTCAAAGTATAAGGAATGTTATGTTTTAGAAATATGTTTCCACCTCCCACCCCCTGGAAATACTTTCCAAAAAGTGATGGAAAAAACATAATTCCACAAAAACAAAGAAAACAGGAAAGGAGATGACAAAAATAAAGGGTGGAAACTGGAAGGAAGGGTGGTAAATTATTTAGAAGTTCAGAGCATTACTGGACAAACAGGGTCTGGCCACCTGTCACTGTCACCATGCAGAGACAGGGATGGGTCCACAAACCTTGTCAGAAGGCCAGTGATTCTGGAGAACAGTGATAGTAGCCTCTCAAAGACAGTTCTGTTCTTTCATCTCCAAAATCACAGTTTTTTATGTAAAGGCTTAAAGCAAAGACATATTAACTCTTACTTTAAATAATAATCAGCACACCACAGTGGCAAGCTATTACAACCTTTCCAATTCAAAAGTTAATTTCCTAATTTAACCCTCCTAAAGCAAAGACCACATTAACTCTAATTTTTAAGTAATAATCAGTGTAACTCAGTGACCTATTAGAACATTTCCAATTCAAAAGACAATATCCTAAATCAATCTTCTTAAACTATTCAAGATGGGTATTTTTAGGGTGAGAGCTAGATTTACAAAATAAGAATGGGAGACAGGAGGTGAAGGTCATGTAAGACCAAAACTGACCGGACCAGCTGTGGTCAGTTGGCCCTAGCCTGACTTAGGCTCCACCTTATTTTCACCACATGCTCTCTCAAGAGAACTGAAAACTTTTCCAGACTCAAGGAGTGTCCAGAAGTAGCTTTGTTTCGGAGAATCCCAGAAGTACTTAGTGACCTCTGATGGTGTCAGTACAGGTGGGGGTAGAGACAGGATGTGTAAGCCCTTGGGTTCCTTTGCTTAGGCCACATGGCTGGGTGACAACAGCTTCCCTGTCCTAGAAGAACCAAAGAGACTGTCACCTTAAGGACTCTGGTGCAGAGGCAAGGATGCCATACCACATGGAGACAGCATTGAGGGTCAGAAACAGATATCCCGAAATATGGCGCATAGACATGCTGCACCAAAGAAACTTCAAGGTCTCCCTGACCTTTCTGCCTCCCACCACTGTCTTTTCCCAAAATGTCAAAGTTCCTTTATCTGCCTAAGATCCAGACCCACTAAAAAAGAACAATTGTTTTTTCTTCCCATTCTTGTAAGATGAAGAACCACATTTGGACAGACCCCTTCACTGTCAAAGAGAACTATTTACAAATTAATCTCTGTTCCCAGATCCATGCATTCGTTCTAGTAATCCTTTATTGCCCCTCAAAAGAATTCCTCTTCCCCCCTCCTCCCACAGCCTGGTTTGCTAGGATAATACATAAGCTTCTGAACTCCTTTGGGGGGGGTAGATAATCGCTCTGTGGTTCCTCCTAGTATACGTGTTAAATAAATGTGTATGCCCTTTCCCCAGTTAATCTGCCTTTCATGAGTTGATTTTTCAATGACCCTTTAGAGCATGAAGGAGATCTCTCTTGGTTCTCCCACATTCGGCATCCAGTAAAAAATCTACAGGTTGAAATGTGAGGCCTCTAGCTCCAGCCCTTCTCTCACTTAGGTTTTAGAATGCTCCCGGTGGGCCTACTTCCCTGCCCTGGGCAGATTTGTTTCTGGGGAAATAGGTCAGACCCAGAGAAAACACCCACACAGACTTCCAGTCTGGATTCTCAGAAAAACAATCACGCCAGGACATTTAGAATAAGGACACCAGTGGAGAAGCTGCCCTGCACACAGAATTCAACCAGCTTTTTAGTGCATTGGTCTGAAGTATTGGTGCCAGGGATCATGAGGCATTTACATTATCTCTACAACAAAGGAGAGGGGAAAACAAATGAAAAAGAAACTGAAAGAGAAGTGGAAGGGAAAAGAGAAAGGAAAACAAAGAATGCAATGAATGAAAGAAAACCTAAAAAAGGCCGGGGTGTGGTGGCTCACACCTGTAATCCTAGCACTTTGGGAGACCACGGTGAGGTGGCTGGATCATACCAGCTCACGAGGTTGGGACTCGTTGGAGGAAGAGTGAGACCTTGTCTCTACTAAAAATGAAAAACTGAGGCAAGAGGATCGCTTCAGCCCAAGAGTTTGAGATTGCTGTGAAAACTATGATGCCATGGCACTCTACCCAGGGTGACAGAGTGAGACTGTGGCTCAAAAAAAAAAAAAAAAAAAAAAAGGAAAAAAAATTCTTAAAAAAAGAAATAAAAGAAAAAAGTAAACAAACCTCATTGATATCATCAGAGAGATGAGAGGATGAGAGAAGATCTTGGATCCTGGAGAACAGTGCTATTTTTAAAAAAGAATTCTGTAAATTAAAAATAGCATAGCTGAAGTTAAATATTCAGTGGAAGGTAGAAAATTCAGTGGAGGAAATCTCTCAGAAAGTGGAACAAGGAACACAGAATGGAAAATAGAGACAAAATAGGAAAATGAGATTGGGAAGTCCAATATTTGACTAATGTGTTCCAGAGGCTGAACAAAGATACTGGTTGAGAGAAAGATTAAGCAGATTTCCCAGAACAGAATGTTGGTTGTCTTATATAAAGTCCCACAGACTGTCCACGGGGTATCTCTGGTTTAAGAGATGGAAATAGCGCCCCCTAGAGTGCTGCAGTGAACAACTTGCACAATTTGACCTGGCAGCCCAACAAGTGCAAAAAGGCCTACACTTTTTACTAGAAATTTGACAATTCTAGGGATTAAAAAAAAAAAAAAATCTCTGAAGACTTTAGAAAGTAAAAAGAATTCATATCCAGAATCTTAAGAAAATTAATTTCATCAGACTTCTTAACAGCAACATCATAGCCAGAAGATCACTGAAAAATGCTTTGCAAATTTTGAGGAAAAACGTTTTCAATCCTATAGTTTAATGTCTACCTACATCACTTAGTATTCTTATTTGTAAACAACAGACTACATAGTTTAAGAAGATAAGAAAATTATTGCTCCAGATTACTTAGGTTGTTCCCGGATTTTTCTGGTGAGCTATAGAATGCAGGTTTGTACGCTACATTGCCAGGATCTACCAAGGACCCCTGTGAGGACTGTGCTGTTGAAAACACCTCCAGTACCACACCTGGAACAGCCTCATACCTGTGGCAATGGTGAAGAAGCCTCCCAGATGTGGCTATGTCTATCATTCATACAAAAGACATATTCTGCAAACAGCTGCTTTTTCCCATTGCTTGCTTGTAAATTCTCATACAGGTTATGTATCATTAGAAGAACTTAGATTACATAGCTCCCCCCCCCCGCCATGCTCCTCCCCAGCTGCAGGAGACCACATTCTCTGTTCTACCTGGGAAAAGTGAAAAAAAAACTCAAGATGTGGGAAATTGACCGAAGGAAAGGTGATTGAAAGATTTGGGATGGCACCAAAACTAATATTTTACTGTACCAGATACATTATTAAGAGGGAAGATAGAATAAACACATTTTTATATATTAAGGCTCAAACACTTTTTTTATTCCCTTAACTTTTCTAAGAAATCTTCCGTAAGAAGTCCTACCAACACAAGGGTGTAAACCAAGAAAAATTAAGACATGGGTTCCAGGAAACAGGGGATCTATCTCATGTAGGAGACCAAGGGACTTTCCCTAATGGTGCTGGAAGGAAGCTCCAGGTGTTGGTTGAGGAGAAGGTTAGAGAACAGCTATAGACCAAGATGTGGAAACAACCTAAATGCCCACCAACCTAGGAATGGATTAACAAACTGTGCTAGATGTATACCATGGATACTATTCAGCCATAAAAAGATAGAGACTGTACATCTTTGATGTTAATCTGGATCAAGTTAAAACACATTCTTTTTTTTTTTTTTTTTTTTTTCTTGAGACAGAGTCTCACTTTGTTACCCTGGATAGAGTGCTGTAGTGTCACAGCTCACAGCAACCTCACTCGTGGGCTCAAGTGAGTCTCTTGCCTCAGCCTCCCAACTAGCTGGGACTACAGGCCTTTGCCACAAGGCCTGGCTATTTTTAGAGATGGGGCTTTGCTCTGGCTCAGGCTGATCTCAAACTTGTGAGCGCAGGCAATCCACCGTTTTGGTCTTTCCAGAGTGCTAGGATTATAGGCGTGAGCCTCTTCACCTGGCCCAAAACACATTCTTCTTAGTAAAGTATCACAAGTATAGAGAAATGGAAAAGCAAATATCCAATGTACTCAATACTAATACGAAACCAGTAGACGATTTAATACACGCCCACATAAGAGAAAAACTCAATTCAATTCAAGTTGGGGGGTAGGGAGAATGAGGAAGAGAAGAGAGGGGAGGAGGGCGGGGGATTGGTGTGCTCCCACTTAATGGACATAATGTAAGGCTGTAGGGGCACGCCTCCTGGGTGCAGGCTACAACTACAAGGGGGACTCTACCTAACAAATACAAACATTGTAACCTTGTTGTTTGTACTCTCACATTAATCTGAAATGAAAAAAAAAAAAAATTAGCTGTAGAGCCTGGGACAGGAGACGGAGGGCTCCAGGTGGCAGATCACCTGATGAGGGTGAGTGCTATCACAGGGGAATGATGCTTCTGTTGAATAATTTCTATGACCAGCAGAAGGAATATAGAAAATAAGCAAATAGAAGATGATTATTTTAGATAGAACAAAAAAGTTGCACAAGAAAAGGAAATCTATCCAACTACATTCAATGTGGACAGTCAGCTGTGAAAGATAATTGTATATTCTTAAAATATAAATTCAGGGTGGTGCCTGTGGCTCAAAGGAGTAGGGTGCCAGCCCCATATACCAGAGGTGGTGGGTTCAAACCCAGCCTCCAGCCCAAAACTGCAAAAATAAATAAATAAATAATATCAATTCAGCAAAAAAATACATAATTATACTGGGAAAACGAGGAAGGAGAAGTGTGTACATGTGTGTACGGGTGATGTAAGAGAATTAATTTTTTTTTTTTCTGAGACAGAATCTCACTTTGTTGTCCTGGGTAGTGTGCCAGGGCATTATAGCTCACAGCACCTCAAACTCTTGGGTTCAAGTGATCCTTTTGCCTGAGTCTCCCGAGTACCTGAGACTACAAGCGCCTGCCACAACACTCAGTTATTTTTAGAGATTGGGGGTGGGGGCGTCTCACTCTTGCTCAGGCTGGTCTTGAACTCCTGAGCTCAAGCAATCCACCTTCCTGGGCCTCCCAGAGTGCTAGGACTACAGGTCTGAGCCATTGGATCAGCTCCCAAGAATTAAATTCTTTTCTTCTGGGCAGGCACAGTGACTCACACTTCTAATTCTAGCACTCTGAGAGGCCAGGGTGGGAGGCTCCCTTGAACTCAGGGGTTAGAGACCAGCTTGAGCAAGAGCGAGACCCTGGCTCTACTAAAAATAGAAAAATTAGTGAGGTGTGGTGGTGGGCACCTGTAGTCCCAGTTTCCTGGGAGGTTGAGGCAGGAGGATCAGCTGAACCCAGGAGTCTGAGGTTGCTGTGAGCTAGTTTGAAGCCACTGTACTCTAACCTGAGCAATAGGAAGAGATTGTCTCTAAATAATAAATACATAAGTGCATAAATAAATAGGTAATAACTGGAACTTAGAGGAGAAATGGAAGAAAAAAAGAGATGAGACTTCCCAGCTGGTTGTTAATTAATGCCTAGGTAATTAAGTTCCCTCAGGGGTAGTAACTGGTTAATCAGTGAGGCATCCGAGAGCTGGTGATTGGGAAATTCAAACTGCCTCACACAGACGTTGTAGTCAGGTTACCAGCGTACACACGTGTGGTGTATTCACAGATCAGGACAGAGATAAGCCGTACAGTGGACTGAAAATGAAGCAGATTTTCATTTTCTAACGCTGACTCTTTTCTAAGGTCCAGCTTTCTTCCTTCATCCTTGCAATAATTGACCTTTTTGGGGGGTAGTTAATTCAGCTTAGTTTTCATTGCTTACAAATTAAGAGTCTTAATTGACATGGAATAATATTAGCTACCAGTACAGTTTATTCACTTCTTGGGATTGCTTGGCCCCACCCCCAACTTGGACTTTTGTCCTTGTTAGATGAGGGATCACCTCATCTCTTAGCTGACACCACTGCCTGCCTCCACCTTCTCTGCTTTGGGACTTTAGCATGGCACCTGTCACACCTGTGAGGTGGGTGCTGCAGGGGCTCCAGTGACACTGGAGAGGAACCCAGTAGCTATAGTTCAGTGGTTCTCAACCTTCCTAATGTCACAACCCACAGGTTGAGAACCACTGCTATAGTTCCTTTCACCACTTTTGGACTCCAGAAAAACCCTGAAACATGGGCCATGGCTATATCCAAAGGGTCAAGTAACCCAGTCTAGAAGTGTGGTAGAAGGCATCAGTGGGCTTTTACTACACACCCCGACACTTAAACAACACACACTTATTATTTCTTACAGTCTTTGTGGGGGGCTGGACAATTTTGGTCTGGGCTGGATCATCTGGGGCTGAGTGGTATGGAATGGAATTACAGATCTACTGGTTACTGTCTGCCTGGTAGATGGCAGCCTCACCCACGTGTCTCGCAGTCAGCTCATTAATAGCTGGGACGCCCGCATATGTCTCTCATTACTTGCAGATTAGCTCATGATCATGGCGCAGAAGGGTCCCAGCAGCAAAGGAGGGAAAATCCTGAGGCAGGAGCACTTTAAGCCTCTGCTCAGTGTCACACTTGCTAATATCCCATTGGTCAAAACAATTCACACATCAAATGCAGATTCAAGGAGTGGGAAAATAGACCACCTGTTGAAAGAAGGAACTACGAAGTCGTCTTGCAACCAAGCTGGGACTTGGGGATGGGAGGAATTGTTGTGACCATTTTTGCAGACATTCTCCAATAGGGTGTTAATGCCTGTTGGGGTAAACTTTGGCAATTAAGAAGATGGAACAGAAAAAGCCAACAGGAAAATCCTTTTTTTTCCCTCCTAACGGTGTATAGCAGTCCCTCCTTACCCGGTGGTTTCACTTTCTGCAGATTAAGTTCTATTCCCCATGGTCAGCTGCGGGTAAGGTAAGTACAATACAATGACATTTTGAGAGAGGGGGAAAGACCATATTTGCATAATTTTTAGTCTGTTGTTATAGTTGTGTGGTTATTGTTCATCTCTTACTGTGCCTAATTTATAAATTAAGTTTTATCATATATACATGTGTGTATAGGAAACAACATAGTCTATATACAGGTAGTGCTATCTGGGGTTTCAGGCATCCTCTGGGTCTTGGAACATACTCCTCACAGGTAAAAGGGAACTGCTGTATTCTGAGGTTCACTGGTTCTCGCTCTGCAGAAGGCCTGTGTGTCTGGCCCAGCACCAGCCTTGGTAGCTTGCCTGCTTTTCCTGCCTCACTCCCCTGTTCCTTATTCTTGCTGTCCTGGGACTATAAACAAAGATTTGCATAGAGGCTTAGCCTAGGTTTCTATCCCAGGTATTCTCAGCTAAGGCACCATCATGTATTCTTGAGAGGATTAAAGGGGATATAATGCTTGTGGAATATACCTCTTAAAGTGTAACTCTTGTTATTGTTATTACTAACAAAAATGCTTCATTAAAAAACCTTCTTGAATTCAAGTAAAAATTAGAGGCCATATTCTCAAATCACACTGTGCTAAATTTAGATGTTAATAAGTTTAAAGAAAACATTGTAAGTTGATGGAAATTAAAAAAAAAAAAAAGCAAAAGATAAAACCCACAAATGTTCCCAAAGAGCAGGTGGTCAATAATATTTATATAAACAGACTGTTCACAAAATAAATGAAAAGGAAAAAATTTTTTAAATTTCCATGGCATGCAGGCAAAATTGTTAACATGATAAAGTTCCTGAACAGTCTTGATTAAAAAGAGAGAGAGAGAAGGAGGGAAGGAGAAAGAGGGAGGGAGGGAGGAGAAAGAGGGAGGGAGGGAGGAGAAAGAGGGAGGGTAGAAGAGAGAAAGAAAAAGAGAAAGGAGTATTTTACTTTGATAGAAACTACAAACATAGCCGTGGTGTGCTGGAGTCTGTTCTTCATAGTTCACGCAAGCTGCTTACTAAATTTTCAGGAATTTAGTGGAGGAGGTTGTGAAACACAGCCATTATTAAAAATTACTTAATATAAAATTAAACTATTAAAGACAAAAGCCATAAATACTATAGTCATCACTTCCTAAATATTTTACTTTATTTTACCTTATGTATGATGTTCTTCTGCTGTTTATGTCTGTTATCAACATATGGTGAAAATACTATCTAATGGTGTCCTATTGAGCATGTTTTCCCAACTCTGGATTCACATTGGTAGCTTGAAATCAGCCATGGTGAGAATATTTACACCATGGTATTTGGCAGTGGTACAAATCAGAGCCTCTGTCTTCTTTCCCTTCTTCCCCTCCTCTTACTCCTTTTCTTTTTCAGATCTCTTTTCAAATATTTACCGGTACACGCAAAACTGACCAGCTATAATCTTTTTTTAAGGAATATGAATTTTTCAGTTCGCGTTTAGACTAAAAATGAAGTTAAATTATAAAGATGTTTTAAAAGTTCACAGTCATTTTAGTGTTTTGGAATGCTCTAAATCTCTGGGATAAATTTCTTTAGTTGAGATTGTTGCTGTTAAATCAGTTCTAATTAATATAGATAGACCTTAACACTCGGGAATGACCTAGATCCCCAAATATTTCCCTGGATTAGGAAGAAGTAAGGACTAAATTCCAAAGACAGATTCTGGACAGCAGTCTGGAACCCTAAAATTTAGAAGTGAGGGAAAATGTATTGCTGTGTAAACATGGGCTTTTGTCAAATGAACCAAACTTAAACTTTTTTTCTATAAAGGATAAGAAACATTTTAACTAGGCTGGTGAAATATAATGAATAGCAAAAGGAAAGAGAATTTTTTTTTTTTTTTACCCTGGGGGTTATTTTCTTTCAATTTGAAATAATTGTTATTAAAAATTCATTATAGAAATTTGTGATAGAGACTTTTTAAACTAAGCTTGATTTGAAAAATGGATTAATGCTAATTAAAAATAAAGAACTGGTGGGGCACAGTGGCTCAGGCCAGGCCTATAATCCTAGCACTTTGGGAGGCTGAGGTGGAAGCATTAGTTGAGGCCAGGAGTTCAAGACCAGTCTGAGGAAGAGTGACACCCTGCCTCTACAAAAAAATAGAAAAATTAGCTGGACATAGCTGCCCATGCCTGTTGTCTCAGTTACTCAGGAGGCTGAAGCAAGAGGACCACTTGAACCCGGGAGTTTGAGGTTGCAGTGAGCTATGATGTTGCCATTGTGCTGTAGCTCAGGGAACAGAGCAAGACCCTGTCTCAAAAATAGATGAATGAATGAATAAATAAATAAAATCAGCCAGGTGTGGTGGCTCACACCTATAATCCCAACACTTTTGGAGGCCGAGGCAAGAGGATTGCTTGAGTGCAAGAGGTCAAGAGCAGCCTGAACAAAAGTGAGACCCCATTTCTACTAAAAATAGAAAAAATTAGCCTTGGGGAGTGGCAGGCACCTGTAGTCTCAGCTACTTGGGAGGCTGAGGCAGGAGGATCCCTTGAACCCAGGAGTTTGAGGTTGCTGTGAGCCAGGCTGACATCATGGCATTTTAGCCTGGGCAACAGAGTTAAATAATAAATAAATAAATACAATTAAAGAAAATAATTATGTTAAAAATATCAGCTTGAGTAAAAATAGTTTAAGCCAACATACAATCCCACTAGTGTATTTCTATTTGTGTTTTTAAATTCATGAATAGGTTCTCTTAATTGACTTTATATACTTGATCAATTTTTCTTTAAGTTTTAGCATATTAACATTTAAACATACCATAGAGTAGATTTTAGAGGCAAAAATTTGCAACATTATGAAAGTTAACTACACCATTTTGTACATACCTTCTTTATGCCTAAACTGTGTTGTGTCCTTTGAAGAGCATTTTACTCTTGTATAACAGAGTACTATTTTCTTTCTTTCTTTCTTTCTTTCTTATTAAATCATAGCTGTGTACATTAATGCAATCATGGGGCATCTTACAGAGTACTATGAACTACTTAATTTGTGTCCAAATTTCTGTGGCCTATAGAATATATAAAATATATTCCAGCCTTTTATTTCTTTACTGTTTGAGGGTTTTTTTGTTAGCACTAGGTTTTAGATGGACATATATTTTAAATCAAGATCTTTCCTTATGCACTATTTAAAAAATTTGTTTTAATATAATGGTAACATTTATTTTCAAGTCAGGAGATTTTTAACTTGAAAATAAGCCATTTCCAACGATATCAATGAACCAAGTCTGATATTTGAAATTGTCTTTTAATTTATTCTTGGCGGTGTTGGCTATTATATATTTCCAGGGAACATCTGTGACTCTGTTGATACAATAAAACAGATTCATGTTAATTAGCCTCAGTGTTCTCCATATGTTTGCTGATTCTACACACTTAAGCCATTTAGATCTAGATTTAAAATATATTCTGACGGAGTAAAATGATTCTTTCTAGTTATGTTCTAATAGTTAATCATTTAAGCATTTGAATTTACTTTCAGTCAATATTAAAGATGGCAGGGAAACAAGACTAGTGTTTTTTGTTCTTTTTTTCCAATTGCCTTTGAGAGAGAATCTTTCTGACTGATACTGTCTGTGAAATTGGAGTTTCAGACTGAACGGGATATAGTAAGATATAGGCTATTCTTATAAACAAAGTGGGATGAAGGAAACGCTGGTGGATTACATCCCTTTCTGGATCATGGAAATGTATCACTGGGCTGATTAAGAGTTTCGTGTGAGCCATTAAGTATGATGTGAAGAGTCTCCTGGAATCTAGAGCACACTTGCATGTGCCTCACTGGCATGATAAATATTTATTAACTAAGTAGATAAGGTAATGTATTAAGTCGCTATTACTATTAAGTAGGTAAAGTATTTAGTAGGTAAGGTAATCATATCTAGGAACATAGTTTCTACTTTCAAACTAAAGATATATTTTTACTTAAATTCTTGTACCTTTTTAAATGTAAAGTTTAAGCAACTATCAGGGTTATTCTTGGATTTTCCCTGCTAGAATTGAGGGCTTTATCTCTAGTCTATTTTCGTTTCATGGTAATTTATCCATTGGAAGCACGTTTGACATCTTGAGGATGAAGCAGTATCTTCTAATGAGGATTCCCAGAATAGAATCTGCATATTAATAAACCTGCCTATCATCCACCTGAAACCCCTTAACTGTTTAATGTTTATTAACTATTTGTAGATCACGCCTGAACTGACATTTTTCTTCTTAGTTTTCTGATTTAATTGTTGACTATGCACTTTATATACATATATGAGGTGTTGTTAGATCAGAACTTTGCAAAATAATAAGCAATGGTTGTTAAATTCCAAAGCAGATTCCTTTCAAAATGTCTTTTATGTAAATTTTAAAGAATCTCTAATTGATATAATTATCAATAATCAAATCTGCTATTACCAGAACAGCTACCTCTACTTGACTGATTCTAACTATTAATGATACCAGCCAACTGATGATCCTTAGAACCAATGCAATGTTTCCATAGAATATTTACAGTTTGGCTAAGATAAGTGTAAGATTTTGCCTTTTTCATTGTCAGTAAACCAAAAAGGAAAAAGTAATAGTTTCTCACAAAAAAGCCTCTAGGGGTGGGGCAGAGCAGGGGTGGAGCTTTCTTTTTTTGAATGCAACAGGAATAAAGATTGTTAATCATCTTCATGTGTATCAATTACCAATCACTTTCCACCCAGAAGAGCACAATAAGGCAAATTTGTTTTGTTGGTTTGTGAAGCTGGCATAGATCCTAAAATTTAAGGGTTATTCATTCAACAAATATTTATGCAATGAAATATTACATGAGGTTGGAGGTGCGGGCAAGGTCCAGGTACTGTAAGCTCTTGTTTCTAAAAAGATAAATAAGTAAATAATTAGCTAGTCATGGTCATGTGTGCCAGTAGTCTCAGCTACTCAAGAAACTGAGACAAGATGATCACTTGAACTTAGGAGTTTGAGGCAGTAGGAAGCTATGGTTGTGCCACTGCACTTCAGCCTTGGCCAAATCCTCACTTATTTTTATGACATTCCTATCATGGGTTTACCACAGAATCAGTATAAAGAAGTACTGCATATGTGTCTTTTGTGAACTTGGTTTTCATTTATTTGAGGATATAAAAATACAGTAGAACCTCTGTAAGTTGACCACCGCAGGGACTATAACAAGCTGGTCAACATATGGAGGTGGTCAACATAAAGAACTTCCATTGAGTGCATGTGGTGCATGTCTGTCTATGAAAATTAGGTCAATTTGAGGTGTCAACAACATAGGGAAGTGGTCAACTATGGAGGTTCTACTTTATATGAAGCAGTGAACAAAATACCTTGAATACTGAGTATTACAGTATGGTGGAAAGAGCACAGACTTTGAAGTCAGACAAAACTTCAAATCCTGCTTTTTGTTTACTGAATGAGTATCTTTAGGCATATGACTAACTTAATCTCTTTTAGTTTTAGCTGACAGGAGAAAAAAGTGAAGGTAGTGGTACCCTTTTTCTCCCAATTGTCAGGATCAAATAGAAAAATCCGAACAACAGGGCAGCACATGTACTCAATGGGTAGGGCGCTGGCCACATACACCAAGGCTGGCAGGTTTGAATCTGGCCCAAGCCAGCTAAAACAACAATGAAACTGCAACAAAAAAATAACCAGGTGTTGTGGTAGGTGCCTGTAGTCCTAGCTACTTGGGAGGCTGTGGCAAGAGAACTGTTTGAGCCCAAGAGTTTGGGGTTGCTGTGAGCTATGACGCCAGGGCAAACTACCTAGGGCTACAGCTTGAGACTCTGTCTCCAAAAAAAAAAGAGAGAGAGAAAGAAAGACCTGAACAATAATAGATGCTTAAGGTGTGTTTTAAATTTTAATAAAGGAATTTTGAATTATAGATCAAGGAAAATCTCCCTTGTGTTTAAGGAGTTAGGATAACTGTTGATGAGAAAACAGCATACCTACTAGTTCTGATTGTCCTCTGAGTGGAGATGAATGGGACAAAGCTTAGAAGTGTTAGCTTTTGTGTTATTGAATAATCAGAGACGAGAAAAGTATAAAATGTCTAAATCGTAAAGTCCAGGCAAGTATAAAAGGCATTTGAAAAGGAAAGATGAGCGTAGGCTTTTAGTAAACTGGAAACTATGAGTCTCAGAAGGCTGATTAAAACGTGGTTAAGCATGTGGAAGGAGAGAGTGGTAGGAAACTGGAAATATCCATTACTTTTCTCTTATGAACTGAAATCTTCTTCTTAGACCAGAATCCGGCCTCGCAGAGCCAGCCAAACCAGATCATATTTCTGTTTCCCTTTGCTTGGTTCCATTTCTGCCGGACTCTTGACTCTCAGCCAGTGTAACTCAAAGGGTCTCTGCTTTCAGTAGCAGGGTCTGCTCTCAAATCCTGTCTCCACGTCTCTGAAATCAAGGTAGAATTTTACACCTGCCAAACGTCTTGGATAAAAAGCAGAAGGGCTCTTTGATCTCTTAGTAGCAACAGTATGGCTGGAGCTCCTATTTTATACAGAGAAGTGTGTGGTGTGCTTTGGAAGATGCAGAGAACTGCAAGCCAGCGCTTAATCTCAAGGCGATAGAGCTCTAGGAATCTCAGTGAAGAGGACATGGATCTGGGAAATGAGATTGTCCTGGGATTGACCAGGTACATTCCATCCTTAATGGATCAGTGAGGAAAGGGGGCTGTTAAGCTGTCGATGTTAGGAATAAGTGAGGAAATACACGTGCGCACAGAGAACGCTACCCTGCAAACGGTGAGCTCAATAAACGCAGGCTCTTATCAACCTCAGGCTGCGTTTCCTAATTTGCCTAGTGATAAAAGTCACCTGGAATGACTTGTTAAATTTTTTTTTTTTTTTTTTTTCTTTTTGAGACAGAATCTCACTCTGAAGCCCTGAGTAGAGTGCTGTGGGGTCATTGTAGCTCACAGCAGCCTCAAACTCCTGGGCTCAAGTGATCCTCTTGTGTCAGCCTCCTGAGTAGCTGGGACAACAGGCCTGTGTCACCATGCCTGGCTAGTTTTTTCTATTTTTAATAGAGACAGGGTCTTGCTCTTGCTCAAGGTCGTCTTGGACTTCTGAAGTCAAGCAATACACCCTGCCTCGGCCTCCCAAATATCTAGGACTACAGGAGTGAGTAGCTGGTTAAATTTAAAGATTCCCAGTCACCTCCCTGAAGATTCTATTTTGATTGACCTCAAAAGGGTGGGGGTTTGCTTGGCACCTGTAGCTCAGCTGATAGGCGCCAGCTGCATACACCAGAGCTGGTGGTTTGAATCTGGCCAGGGTCTGCCAAACAATAATGACAACTACAACCAAAAAATAATCGGGCATTGTGGCAGGTGCCTGTAGTCCCAGCTATTTGGGAGGCTGAGGCAAGAGAATTGCTTAAGCCCAGGAGTTTGAAGATGCTGTGAGCTATGATGCCATGGCACCCAGGGTGACAGCTTGAGACTCTGTCTCAAAAAAAGGAAACAAAAAAGAAAATTAGGACAACGTAAGAAGGTGGTCAGTGTAGGGAGGTGGTCAACTATGGAGGTTCTGTTATATATAATTTCATTTTTTTCAGATATAGGGTCTCACTATGTTGTCCAGGCTGGAGTGCAGCGGCTACAGCATTGAACTACTAGCCTCAAGCAATTCTCCTATGACAGCCTGAGCTGCTAGGAATACAGACTTGCTCCACAGAGCCCTGCTTTGCTTATACTTTCTATTCTCAGGAAGTGGTAAGGGGAGAATATCATTCCCTTCAGAGCAGATATCCACCTAGGGCCACAGAGCCCAGCAGTGTACTACTGGCAAGTTCTTTTGTAAAATCTGCACAAGTAAATAAGAGTCCAGGGCTGTTCAGAAATTTTATAAAGAACTATCTCATTTGCAGATGCCTAAGGAACCATGAGAGTAGCATTTAGATGTTGCTTAACATGGTTTTAGGTTGAAAACAAAGGGGCAAGTAGAAAAATTATCCGACTAATCATTGAATTTGGTGTTGGAAGCTCTGCTCTTTGCTAACCCAAGAGAATCAAAAGTATGCTATTTAAGAGAAGTCCTTCATCCCTGATTTTGTCAAGGTCCTAAAGCAATTACCCTTTAAGGTCAGACTTTTTTGCAAAAAGATGCACATAAGCAACCCCCAATTGTGTCGCATGCATTTATCTTAATCCCACATTCTGTGTTTTTTTGATTCTGGATTATTTTGATGAGTGAAATGAACCTAGAAGACAAAATGCTATGACTTGCCAAACACTGGGGAGTTGCCTAAGACACAAGTTAATTTTGCAAGTGTAACTCAAGGGAATTGAACGATAAGCCTTTGGCATGAAGTAAAAGCAGGAAGAGGAAGAAGAAAACCCAGTGGGATGAGGAAGAGAAAGCAGGGAAAGAGAGAGTGGGGAAAAAGAGAAGAGAAACCATTCAAATCATGTGGGTGACCAATGCTAGTGGTTGCAAGAATGTGTGCCCAGGAAGGCCAGCAGCACCCAGAGAGATGAGAACTTGACCCATCTGAGGCAATACGCCTGGCCAGCCAGAGATCCAGGAACTCACACATAACTTACTGAAGAGCTTTGCAAAAGGAACTTTGACCGTCTGTCATTTATCACTAAGTGCAGTCAGGAGTCCATGTCCCCTAATACACTTTACTGTTTAAATTAAACTTGGTGACTGTGTCTTGCACTGCTTCCTAAGTTGTAGCACTCAATGCAAAGTGTTTTACCTTATTTTGAAATCATTAGGAACATTTTTGGTCAGAAGATAATAATCTAAAAGTTTTAAATGCCCATCAACATTATTTATCATATTTAAAAGGCAACTCCTGCCAAAATTATCATTAAATTTGAACAGACATGAACAAATTCTGAAATACCAAATGACCAAGAAACAGAGTCTTCTGGTCTATAATTAAAAAAAAAAAAAGCATACTCAATCTTATAGTTCCTTTATTTTTCCCAAATTATTATAGGAGAGGAAGGAGACAAGAAGTTGGTCATAAAGCTCATTTCCTCTCCATCATGAGTAACGTGCTCTATTTGAAACCAACATTGGTACTCTGAGGAATCAGTATATCCAGTATATCCGAGCTGATCATTTTTTAGTACTTCATTCTTCTAGACTTCAAAAAGTAATAATCATATGGTAATTCATAATCAGTTTTATGTTCTTTAGTTTAAGAACAACTTATTCAAATTAAAAGCAAAATTTCAATTTTAAAGATACTATTTAAATATAAAATATTTCATGTATAAAATAAAACCTGTACATAGCAAGCAGAAATATTATACTTTGCAATTCATGCTTCCTTTTTAAAATTTGAGATAGGGTCTCACTTTGTCACCCTGAGTAGAGTGCTGTGGCATCATCATAGCTCACTACAAGCTCCAACTGCTGGGTTCAAATGATCTTCTTGCCTCAGCCTCCCGAGTAACTGGGACTACAGGTGCTCACTACAATGCCCAGCTATTTTTTAGGGGTGGGGTCTCACTCTTGCTCAGGCTGCACTTGAACTCCTGAGCTCAAGCTATCCTGCCTTCGCCTCCTAGGATTACAGGTGTGAGCCATTATGCCTGGCTAAGTTGCCCTAATTTTCATAGACCAAACATGTACCACACGTATGTTTCAGTACAGTAGGCCTAGTTCCTTATGTTGAGCACCTCGGTATGTTGACCTTTTGTTACAGTCCTTTGGGCAGTCAACTTACAGAGGTCCTATATATGTGTGTGTGCGTGTGTGTGTAGATAGACAGATAAAATATATGTATATTACATACATGTATATGTGAGAAGACCCAATCATCACTCTTTCCCCATTAGATACAAGTTCACTGGGCAAGTTTTCTGTAATTGCCCTAACTGGCAAGGATGCACGCTTTTTTTTTTTTAAATATCAATGCACGCATTTTGAATTAAGAGAAAATTCTTATAGGCATTTTGCTAACATAACATGTTCTTTTTTGTTGTAATATTTGTTTTCTGTGGAAGATCTTGCAGAGCATTGTGGTATGTTGCTTAATAATAGTCATGGTCTGTTAATTCCATATTTCCCCTCTAAGAGACAACAGAAAAAAATAGCTGTCTGGTGACTATTAGGGACCCTAGGCTTCAATTGGAAAACTGGACCAAAGATCTCCCAGAACAGCAATGTTTTATTTTAAAGTCAGAAAATGGCTTTCCAGAGCAGGGATTTTGACAGGAATCCACGATCCTTAGGGGAGTCCTTGGCAGGGCCACAGGATGCTGGAGATTCTCTAAAAAAAAGGCTACACCCTGTTTTTTACATGTACATCGTATCAGTTACCAAAAAACTTTCTCTGACTTCCTAAAATCATTTTTTAGAAACTCTTTTGCAGCATTCCAGAAGCAAAGGCTTGCTCCTCAAATTATATAAATTTTTAATTCTTAGATGAAACTTCTATGCCATTATCCAATTTCATTTTTCAGAATTTTGTTTTTTATTTTTTTGAGACAGAGTCTCGCTTTGTCACCCTCAGTAGAGTGCCGTGGTGTCATAGCTCGCAGCAACCCACTCTTGGGCTCAAGTGATTCTTTTGCCTCAGCCTCCTGAGTAGCTGGGACTGCCACAATGCCCAGCCATTTTTAGAGATGGGGTCTTGCCCTGGCTAAGGCTGGTCTCGAACTTATAAGCTCAGGCAATTCACCACCTCGGCCTCCCAGATTGCTAGGATTACAGGCATTTTTCAGGATTTTAAATAAAGCAGATAAATGCCATGGACACAAGAGTGGTCCAGATGGCCCCTGAGTTACAATGATTTGATTTACTATTTGTCTACTTTACAATGTTGCCAAAGTGATATGCATTCAGTAGAAATCTTACTTTTGTCAATTTTGATCTTTTCTGGGCTAACTGTATGTCCATGTGACAGTCTCTCTCAATACTGGCGACAGCAGTGAGCGATAGCCATGCATTCAAGACAGCATGGTGTACTGTGTTGCCAGCATTTTTTAGATATTGTGCCTTGTGTTTTCACATCTGTGAAAACTGTGTCTAGAAAAACCACTCATCTGTGTCTCCTACTTCTGGTGAGAAGAGGAGGAGGAAGACAATTACTCTTGAAATGAAACTCTACATAATTGCCCAGCATGGAGGTAGCGAGCCAGTAACTGCCACTGCATGCGAATTAGGACTTTTTCAATTAACCATCTCAACCATCTTAAAGGATAAGAAAAGAATCAGTGATGCCATGAAATTGTCAGCATTGGAAATGTTTATCTCACGTCATGGATGGTTCCAATAAAGGAACAATAATTTTTATAATGTGAAGGTCAGTGGTGAGGCTGACTTGCTGACACTGAACATGACAAGGCTTCCAAGGAAGAGCTTTGTCTTTGTCCATTTTCTGTTGCTTATCATAGAACCCCTGAAACTGGATGATTTATAATGAATTGAATTAATTTTTACAGTCCTGGAATCTGTGATGTCTAGGGTGGAGGGGCTGCATCTGATGAGGGCCTTATTGCCAATGAGGCTTCTCTGCAGAGTCCTGAGGTGGTCCAAGGGATCACTTAGCCAGGGGGCTGACTGTGCTATCTCCAGTCCCATTCCCATGATAACCCATCAATCCATGAGTAGATTAATTCATTTATGAGGGCAGAGCCCTCATGACCCAGTCACCTCTTACAGGCTCCACACTTCAATGTTGTCACATTGGCAATTAAATTTGAACATGAGTTTTGGAGGAGATAAACATTCAAACCATACCAAGTTGTATAGGATAATGGTACATGGGGGAAATATTTGCCAGAACAAATATTAAACGTGAATGAAATGAGCTTGTTCTGGAAGCATATGCTGAACTTATATATATTCATCAAGAGTTCAAGACAAAAAGCCAGGATTCAGAGCCTTCAAAGACCATGTAACACTACTTTTGGGTGGAAATGTTGCAGGGTTCAAGAAAAGTCTTTCCTAATGTACCATTTGGAAATGTACCCTAGAGCATTCAAGAATGTGAGCAAAGATACATTTCCCATTTTTTGTGGCCACAACAAGAACACATGCATGGTGTCAGCATTGTCTGAAGACTAGTTTTTGAACTGTTTTATTCCAAAGGCAAGAGAATAGTGCAGGCAAAACAACTGTTCAAGATTCTTCTGAGCTTTAAGACAATGCTCCAGGGCATCTCATAATTATGATCCCATGTTATTTAGATATTAACACCCCATACTGATGACTCCCTATGTCCTGATATAAAGGTTGTGTATTTGCTGCCAAACAAAACCACACTCTGTTCAGCCCATGGACTAAATTCAAATACCTGAATTCAAAGCATACTATTTACAGTAAACATTTACACAGGCTGTTGAAATGATGGAACTTGCCTGAATGCTTGGAGAAGTCTGGAAAGGTTGTAATATTCTAACTGCTACCTGGAATATCACTGCAGCATGTAAAGTCATCACACAGCAGTGAATGAATGGCATTTGGAGGAAAGTTTTGAAGATGTATGTGAACAAATTCAAAGGCTTTAACAGATTTCGCTGTTGGTGGAATGGTAAGTAACAAGATATTAGTGGTTGGGAAACTGCTTGACTTAGGCAATGATGAAGGGGATATTCATGATCTTGTTGGTGTTGAGGCTGATGAGCTTTCCAGTGAGGAGATGATTAACCTGGAGGAAGAAAGTAGTAAAAAAATTGAGACAGAGGAAGAAGTTCTACCCAATGCATTAAGTCCACAGTGGCTGGTCCTGGTGGCTCACACCTATAATCCTAACACACTCTGGGAGGCCGAGGTGGGAAGATCTCTTGCACTCAGGAGTTTGAGACTAGCCTGAACAAGAGTAAGACCCTGTCTCTACTAAAAATAGAAAAATTAGCTGGACATTGTGGTGGGTACTTACAGTTTCAGCTACTCTGGGGGCTGAGGCAGGAGAATCGCTTGAACCCAGGAGTTTGAGGTTGCCATGAACTAGGCTGATGCCATGGTACTCTAGCCTGGGCAACTGAATGAGACTCTGTCTTGAAAAAAAAAAAAATTCAAAGCAAGGAAACAGGTGGAAGTTGATTCTGATCAGCAGTGACTTGCTTATGGATGTTAGAAGAAATGGATGTCAATTATGAGAGCTTTGCAAGGGCTAACAGGATGCTCTTGCTTTCTATAGGAAAATAAATAGTGACAAGAAGAATCAAACTGTACAGTCAGAACTTGAACTTGATAGTTTTCTGAAGAACACTATACGTGCTAAACCATCAACAAGTGTCAATGCCCTAGTGCCTGTTTTTTTGTTTTTTGAGGCAGAGTCTCACTCTGTTGCCCAGGCCAGAGGGCTGTGATGTCATAGCTCACAGCAACCCCAATCTTTTGGGCTCAAGTGATCCTCTAGCCTCAGCCTGCTGAGTACCTGGGACTACAGCTGCTTGCTATCACACTTGGCTAGTTTTTCTATTTTTAGTAGAGATGGGAGTGGGGGAGGGTTTCTCTTGCTCAGGCTGGTTTCAAATTCCAGAACCTAGGTGATTCACTACGTGATTCTGGGCCTCCCAGAGTGCTAGGATTATAGGTATGAGCCACCACGCCCAGTTCCCAGTGCCTTTTACAGATGGAGCAGTCCTCTTCTGAAAATCCAAAATCTGAAACCCTGAGCACTGGCATGAGGCTGCAAGTGAAAATTTTATTCCTGACCTCATTTAATAATTTCACAAAAATCCCTGAAACATATTATATAAAATAACCATCAGGTTTTTGTGTATAAGGTGTATATAAAACTTAAGTGCATTTGGTGCTTAGATGTCTCATTATGTATATGTAATATTTCAGAATCCAAAACTAATCTGAAACTGAAAACATTCTGGTCTCCAGCATTTAAAATAAGGGATGCTCAGCTGGTACCAAGCCATCTCTGACCTCATCAGAAGGGAGATAAATTGATGATCCTGTCACTGTAGCATCCTCAACATCTAATAAGTTATTACAGGTCAATGCTTTAAACATTCTTCAGCCCCAGTGTGCTTTCTGCTGGGTACATGCATGCTGAGTGCCCCATAACTGTTTGATTTTTCACTTTCAGTATAGCCTTTAATAAATTACATGAAATGTTCAACAATGTAGTATAAAATAGTCTTTGTCTTAAAATGATTTTGTCCAGCTACATGCTAAGCACATTTAAGGGAAGCTAGGCAAAGCTATGTGTTTGGTAGGTTAAGGATATTAATGCGTTTTTGACTTATGCTATTTTCAATTTATGATGAATTTATTGAGTTGCACTCCCATCGTAAGTCTAGGAGTATCTATACTAGAATATGACTGAGGCTTGCCCTATTTTTTCTTATTTTTAATTTAGTAGAAGCATATTGATTTCAAGAGCTTTGCACTCAAGCATATTGAAATACTTTGAGTAAATGTATGGTAATCTGCTAGCTGAGGTTTTTGGTTTGTCAACTACAATAAAAATCATTTACAGTGATAGGAAAGAAATACTTCAAAATGATTTTTAAATGTGAAGAGCCTTTATTTCTGGGTGGAGGTATTGGTGTCTTTTTTACTTTTTTTATTGAGATTTTCTGTAATGCCTAGATTAAAGAAAAGAGCATGCCATTACACACTGTTATTTATGTTAAAGGAACCCTGTTTTGACATCGTTAATAAATTATAACATCATTTAGTAGAGTGAAGTGGCTCACCTTGTAATCCTAGCATTCTGGGAAGTTGAGGTGGGTAGGAGTTCAAGACCAGCCTGAGCTGAGGCAAGAGTTTCACTTGACCCCAAGAGTTTGAGGTTGCTGTGAGCTGTGATACCACTGTACTCAACCCCAGGGAGACAGAATGAGACTGTCTCAAAAAAACAAAATCACAAAAAGAAAAGTATAGTCGAATGGTAGGGATAAATGTACATATATGTCCTTAACTTAAATAAAGTGGTACATGCCAAGGTCATGTATAGATAGGTTTAGAACAGTGGTTCTCAATCTTCCTAATGCCGTGACCCTTTAATATAGTTCCTCATGTTGTGGTGAACCCCAATCATAAAATTATTTTCATACACCTGTATTTGTATGGGGTGTGTGTGATGGTTTTAGGCAACCCTTGTGAAAGGGTCATTCGACCCCCAAAGGGGTCACTACCCACAGGTTGAGAACTGCTGATTTAGAAGATGACATGAATATCCACCATTTATTTATTTATTTATTTATTTATTTATTTATTTATTTATTTTTTGAGATAGAGTCTCAAGCTGTCATCCTAGGTAAAGTGTTGTGGCATCACAGTTCACAGCAACCTCAAACTCTTGGGCTTAAGCAATTCTTTTGCTTCAGCCTCCAAAGTAGCTGGGACTATAGGCACCCACCACAACACTCAGGTATTTTTTGGTTTTAGTTGTTGTTGTTTGGTAGGCCTGGGATGGATTTGAACCCACCAGCTCTGGTGTATGTGGCTGGCGCCCTAGCTGTTGAGCTACAGGCACTGAGCCGCTGCTGCCTTTTTTTTTTTTTTTTTTTTTTTTTTAAGAAGAGATGTGATCTCTTGCCCAGGCTGGTCTCAAACTCCTGAGCTCAAGTCATCCACCTGCCTTGGCCTCCCAGAATGCTAGGATTATAGGTGTGAGCCACCATGCCAGCTGCATATCCACCATTTCTAAATGACTTCTCTGTCAGGCAACATTTTGAGCTTGTAAGTGTGCTAGTTATTTAGTATTTCATGTAGCTTTAAAGGCAAATATTATTAATCCCGGCTATAGATGATGAAGTTGAAGCTAAGGCAGAAGATGGCTTTGAGGAATTGAGGGGATTTGTGTATTTGGCAAGTTGGATATCCCAGGTAAATGCAATAGCTGTGGAAAAGCACTGAAAGAGCCAGGATCTCGAAACACCCTTTGTTTAGGGCTCAGGGAATAGTGACTGGAAAGATCAAAAACATGTTGGAGGCCTATACTTTGTAATGATAAAAAAAGCCCTGAGTGCGTATGTGTTGTCATGTGTATGCTGAATGAATGATAAAAATCGATTAGAGGGAATTACAAAGGCTTAAGTGTGGTTTCTATAAAGTATCTATTAGTCGATGGATCCTCTGAGTGATGTGTTTTGGAGAGACCATGACCTTAGCATGGACAAGACTATCTGAATTTTGCTTTTAATTTTTACCTCTGGGGCTTTCTTTTTTCCAGAAAAAAGAAAACCAAACTAGTTGGTAGTCAGGTCTCCACTGTAAGCAATTTCCAAGTAATTGAGCTGTAGTTAAGTCTTTATAAACCAACTATATAATTATACCACCTACAAATAATAATTTGATAGTAAGTTAAGTCAACAAAGACTTTTTTTTTCCCTGTTTTTTCAGACAGAGTCTCACTTTGTCACCCTCAGTAAAGTGCTGTGGCATCATAACTCACAGCAACCTCAAATTTTTAGACTCAAGTGATTCTCTTGCCTCAGCCTCCCAAGTAGCTGGGACTATAGGTGCCTGCTATACGCCAGCTACTCTTAGAGATAGGGTCTCATTCTTGCTCAGGCTGGTCTTGACCCTGTGAGCTCAGGCAATCCAACTGCCTTGGCCTCCCAGGTGGGAGACGCTGTGCCCAGGCAACAAAGACTTTTTTTTTTTTTTGAGACAGAGTCTCATTATATCACCCTTGGTAGAGCGCCATGACATCAATCTCACAGCAACCTCAAACTCTTGGGCTTAAGAAATTCTCTTGCCTCAACCTCCCAAGTATCTGGGACTATAGGTATCCACCACAACACCGGGCTATTTTTTTTGTTGTTGTTGCAGTTGTCATTACTGTTTAGCAGGCCCGGGCTGGGTTCTAGCCCACCACCCCCAGTGTATGTGGTTGGCACCCTAACCACTGAGCAACAGGTGCCGAGCCAACAGACGTTTTTTATTTTATGTTGTTTAACCATCTCTGTTCCTTTTGGCAGTTGCACAAGTAATTTGTTTTTACTATTATCATCCAGGTTTCTCTTTTTTTGTTAAATTTGATTGGTAGATTTTGTGATGTAGAAATTGACAGAAGTTAGGGCAGTGAAACCATTCTGTATGAAGATATGGTTGGACATGTTGTTATACATTTCAAAACCCGGAATGAGCATCCGGGTGAACCTTAATGTCAGTGATGGACTTTGGGTGACCATGACGTGTCAGTGTAGGTTCGGTGATTGTAACAAATGGACACCGTGGTGGGGGCTGCTGAGAGTGGAGGAAGTTGGGTGTGTGAGGGGGCAGGAAGTGTATAGGAACTGTCTGTAAAAAAAAAATAAAACTAACTCTGCCAAAAAAATTAGTAGAAGTGGAGAACTGTCTAGGTAATTTCATGTGGGAGTTCAGAAGCTGGGAGTAAGGAAAGGGGGTGCTTCATCCCAGTGCAACTGGGGACCCCACAGAGATTCTGTGCTCCCAGCTATAGCAGGGGAGGCAAGAGCTGCCTTGGAGATAACCTATCCTCTCCTGGGGTGAGAAGAGACAGCCCGAGCACACAGCGGGGGAAGGAACTTGGAGTCAGAACACCATGTTACGGAATTCCAGAAGGGGGCTGCATCTGCTGTGTTCTGTCCAGCACTAATGAGGGCTGAGCCTCTCGCTCTCCCTTCAAGACGCCTTGTAGTGGCTGTCTTCTCTTAATGCTTCTTGATTTTGTGATAGAAGTTGCTCTCAGCTCATTTTTCTTCTTTCCTTTAAAGGTTAAGACATACAAAAAAGCATGCATAGTAATCTGTCAAATCTGGGGCTATCCCTATAGCTGAATCTCTCTCTCTCTCAATTTTTTGTTAGAAAATTGCAGCAGTGAAGTACGTATCCCTGGCATGTCTGTTCCTTTTGTCCTCATCTGCCTGTTGATTTAAATAATCTCTACCGTCACTCACTCTTCCATCTCCAAACTCATTTGCTTTTGAGGTTGCTTTTTTATCTTCCTTATTTTCCCTGAGAACTTTCTTTGGGGTCTTAGTATGATAAGCTATCTAGACGTGAAAAAAAGTCTAGAAAAATAGCAACAGCCACAATAGCATATTAAGAATCAGAAGCAAGTTTCTTCAATATTTGTTTTTTGATTGATTTCTTCTTATCCCTGATCTCCGTTGGCTGCAGACACATTTACCTTTTTTTTTTTAGACAGAGTCTCACTTTGTTATCCTTGGTAGAGTAAAGTGAAGTTATAGCTTACAACAACCTCCAAATTTTGGGCACACGCAATTCTCTTGCCTCAGCCTCCCAAGTAGCTGGGACTACAGGCACCCACCACAACGCCCAGCTATTTTTTTGTTGTCGTTGCAGTTGTCATTGTTGTTTAGCTTGCCTTGACTGGGTTTAAACCCGCCCACTTGTATGTAGCTGGTGCCATAACCACTGTGCTATGGGCACCGAGCCCAGATTTACTTCTTGCACTGCAATTTGCCAGTCATGAAGGAATCCAGTGAATGCTTGCTTAAGAAACGAGGTCTGATCTCCCACAGCCTTGAGTTCTTTTTACTTTCACGTGAGGAAGATTACACTTACTTCTTTCAATGCTCTATAAAAGGTCTGTGATATGTACGTCTGAAGATCTTGCCTTTTTATGTTGCATAATTGGGTTTCACAATTGTGTGATTCCTAGCTAGTGCTCCCTTGTCAATGCATTTGCAAACATCGCTATTCTGTTCAACTTGAACATCTGGAATTGCTCGACACACCAATATATTCAATACATGAAACCAGCATATAAATAACCACAAGCTTACAAGTATAGTCAACTGAGGGGGACGAGAGAGGAGAGGGGACAGGAAGGAGAGTGACTGGGGGGACCTCACCTAATGTGCCCAATGTGAGGGTGTTCAGCACACCCCCGGGTGAAGGGCTCAACTGCACCTTGAACTTTACCTTACAATTGAAATCAAGGAAACCTGAACATTTGTACCCTCATATCAACCTGAAATGAAAAAAAAAAAAAAAAGCCTGGAGAGTAACTTTTTATCTTTCTAGTATTAGTTTGTCTTAAAATATTTGTTAGCCAAAAGTGGCTATTCACTGTAAAAACTTCAGAAAATACAGACAAATGAAACTAAGAAATAAGAAACACCCTTAACCCGCCAACCAGACAAAACAACCACTAAAAATTTAGTATGCAACTTTCCTACTCTTTTAAACATACTGATCGTATAATGTTGTGTAAGGTTGAACCCTGGTAGTTTTTGAGCCCTTGTTGAGGTGACATTGAAAAGAAGCTGAACCTATGATCTGCAGCCTGACTTGCACTGGGCAAATGATGGTTCACACACTGAGCTCATGAATTAAAGTCAGACCTTTGGTTGGTGACTGAATATTCGTTGATTTGGCTTTAAGGGCCATCTGGCCAAATTACATACCCTGTTTGGGCTATGATTTCTCTCTTTTTCAAGCTATCGCCCTGGGTGGAGTGCCGTGGCGTCATAGCTCACAGCAACCTCAAACTCTTGGGCTTAAGTGATTCCCTTGCCTCAGCCTCCCAAGTAGCTGGGACTACAGGCGCCTGCCACAATGCCCGGCTATTTTTTGGTTGTTGTTATCATCATTGTTTGACAGACCCAGGCTGGATTCCAACCCACCAGCTCTGGTGTATATGGCTGGTCCCCTAGCCGCTGAGCTACGGGTGCCGTGCCTGTGATTTCTTTGGAAAGAAGTAGATGTAGCTGTTGTCATTCCTCCTAGAGAGTGATCAATTCCTGGAGCATGAAACTTGGAATGCAAGCTTAGGGGAGGTAAAAGCGTTGTCTTTTGAACACCAGAAATACATTTAGTTCCAAGTCTGAGGAAAGAGAGTTTCAGATAAGGCTACATAAAGGAGGCTGGAATCAAACCAGCCTCATAAAGATGAAGGATATATCTGGGCACGAGCAATAGAAACTCCAAGTTATTCTACATGGGGTGGTTCCTTCCCAGTATTCCCCAAACTACAGAGAAACGATGAAAGTGACAATCTTCCCTGTAATCCTAGCACTCTGGGAGGCTGAGGCAGGTGGATTGTTTGAGCTCAGGAGTTCAAGACCAGCCAGAGCAAGATCAAGATCCCATTTGTAAAAAAAAAAAAAAAAAAATTAGCTGGGCATTGTGGTAGGTTCCTGTAATCCCAGCTACTTGAGAGGCTGAGGCAAGAGGATCTCTGTAGCTGAAGCCTTTGAGGTTGCTGTGAGCTATGACATTACCGTACTCTACAGATGGTGACAAAGTGAGACTCTGTCTCAAAAAAGAAAAAAAAGAAATCTACTTCCTGCTGAATTATGGGGTGTAAGGAAAGGAGTCTGCTTGATACTTGAGACAAAATGAAATGATTACGAAATGCAAATAAAAATACAATTAGGACAGAGCCAAGACAACCAGTAAGTAAATGTAGTTGAAATATATTCAGTATCTAGTTAATAAAACCTGAACTCATCAGTAATGGAAATCTAGTAGTAATAGAAAGTCAGCGGTAATAGAAATAGTAATATCAATGGAGGAGACAACCTTTTCAACATCTGTTTAGTTTACTTGCATTTTTAATCCCGTGTGGAGCAGTAATTTACCCAAATAACCTTTGGTAAAATCTTTTTTGAGCTGGTTGTTAGTTAACTAGATAATAGTCCTTTGAAAAAGCAAGCCTTTATAAGCAATAGCTGGCCATGTGTATCTGTTTTATTTCATCACTCTGAAGCTCTGGCTGTTAATTGTCGGGGATAGGTTTTGTAGAGCGGTGGGCGTTTCTGTGGTTGGTCGCACCCCACACACATTTCTATCCCGCCTACACTGGTGATGTTGCTTTGGCTCTTGTTGTCTGATCTATTATCTTGTGAAGGAAGTTGCAGCTCTCCAATTTAAATCTAGCTTGTTAATGCTTCTTTGTTCTAATCGTGGAAAGTAAATCTGAGATTTCCTGAGCCTCATAGGCATTCTATGTACCAATTATTTTAACTTAATATCTTTGAAGACAGCTATTCACATAGTATATTTAAGATGCTAAGTTTTTTTCTTCTGGTCTCTGAAACAACACTGATTATTTATATAATGCGCTACTTAGATCATGGAGAGATGTTTCAGATTAATGTAAAATAAATATAGTCCTCCTCTTTTTATAGTTAGTTTTTTTTATACTGTGTATTCCTACTTGAATCTATTGTGCAAGGTTTTTTTCCTTAAGAACACTCTTTTTACAGAATTGTCAGGTGTCTTTCCAGTCTTTCTCTAAGTATTTTGCTATCAGAGATATTGAAATAGTTTTAGTATTCATAGTATCGAATCATGTATGAAGTTTTATGGTGGAATAATATATACCAAGATAAGTTCTGTTTTATAAGTTGTTTTATATATATATATATTTTTTGAGACAGAGTCTCAAGCTGTCACCCTGGGTAGAGTGAAGTGGTGTCACAGCTCACAGCAACCTCAAAATCCTGGGCCCAAGTGATTCTTTTGCCTCAGCCTCCCAAGTAGTTGGGACTACCTGCCACAGCACCCAGCTATTATTTTTGTTGTTGTTGCAGTTGTCATTGTTGTTTTAGCTGGCCGGGACCAGGTTCAAACCCACCAGCCTCAGTGTATGTGGCCAGCACCCTACCCACTGAGCTATGGGTGCTGCCTATAAGTCGTTTTATATTGATTGGATGAAATACTCCTATTTATATATGCTAATATTTAAATATTTGTCTTCTCCTAAGGTCCAAGATACACCAGCAGATCTTCAATTTTAGTGTGCCTCCAAATTGCCTGGAAGTTGCTGGGTCTCACCTTGAGTTCTGACTCAGTAGGTCTTGGGAGGGGTCAAGACTACATCTTTGTCACAAGTTCTTATGTTATGATGCTGCATTTGGCATGGGGACCCCACTTTGAGAACCTCTGGTTTACACATTCAGAAGATGCTGTTCAGTGGGCTTGCCTGGATACTGGAAAGTTTTTGTGACTAATAGACACCAACAGGGGATCCCTATACGTCCTTAGGTCTTATCTCCCCAGTTAATTTCATGACCTTTGGAATTCTGGCCCCGGGGATGGGGAGAGGGCTAATGCCATTGGCCCCAACTCAGGTATGGAAGAGCAGAGGCAGGAGTGGAAAGGTTTGTTAGTTTATCTTTGTACAAGTTGAACTGTAAGTTCAGGAGGACATATGCTGAAGGCAAATAGAATTATAGACCAGTACTCGGAAGCAAGAACAGAGCTGTTGAGAGAAAGCAAATGAACAGCTTGCTGGCTACATAGTGATAGATGCCTTCTTCAGCTCATTTCATTTAACCTATTCCAGTCTCCTGAATCTAGGGAATAGTATTCTCATTTTTATAGGTGAAGCAGGAAACAGATACGGAAGATTGGGTAACTTGTTTAAGGCCTCTCCCATACTGGAATTGTCTGCACCCCAAATGGAACCCTCCTTCATCTGTTTCTAAACTTTCTATTGTATCTGTGGATGAGAGTGTTTGGGAAGGGAAGGTAGTCAGTATGCTGCAAAGGGATCAGGTGGGATAAAGACTCAGAAAAGCCACTTAAATTTGCTGTCTGCAAAGGAAACCTTTAGTATTTCTTTTGGGAGTTAAATCCCCCAACTGCAGAGGACACCAAAGAAGAGGAATAAGTAAGACTCAACTTTTGAAAAAGTTGGCTTTAGGCTAGGCGCCCATAGCTCCGTGGTTAGGGCACCAGCCCCATGCTCCAGGTTCAAACCCGGCCCAGGCCTGCTAAACAAAACAAAACAAAACAACAAAAAATTAGCCAGGTCTTGTGGTGGGTGCTTGTAGTCCCAGGTACTAGGGAGTCTGAGACAAGAAAATTGCTTGAGCCTAAGAGTTAAAGGTTGCTGTGAGCTATGATGCAATGCACTCTACCGAGAGTGACAAAGTGAGACTCTGTTTCAGTTTTAAAAAATGAAAAAATTGATCTTAAAATTAAAAAAAGGCAAGAGAATGTTCTTTGAAGATTAGCTCTTCCCTAATACAGGCACCTATGCTAATTGATGGATTGTTTCTTTAGACATGGTCCATTAAAAGATTGCTGTAAGAGTTTGGAATACATCACATTGGTGTATTTCCCATCCCTACTTCTGTTGGAACACAGGGTATTCCCGTTTTGTCAGGCTTCCCCTGCCAAATACGTTTAATTATGTAACTGGGTAATATGTGGATTGACCTCTTACATAAGAACCGGTTTTTCTGTCACTTATCAACCTGGATTACACTATTTCTCTTCTGCTTGTGTACATGCATGCGATGTGATCTGTGGGGTGGGGAAGGTGCTGGGAAAAGCATGACTTAACTTTCATTTTTAGTTTAAACTTTAGAGCTGATAGAACTTCTCAGCACGTTTAACACTGAACACATCAACTCTGTCCTAGTTGAGTGTTGAAAGTATTTAGGGAGCCAGCCAAAATAAGACCCTGATTCATGTGGGTCAGTCCGCTCATAAAAGATAGTGTCACATGCTATCTTATTTCTGCTATGAACTCATTATTTTATCTTTTGATTTTGGGGTTAGCGTGGTGATAATTTTGAAATGATGATAGATTTTGTTTTTCCTACAGCATGACTAAAAAAGATTTCTGGTTGTTCTGTTACTGAAGGCCCAAATATTTAACAGGCTGAGCCAAGAGAGTGAATACTATATTAAGGACGAACCTAATGGGGCTCAAATTCTTTTTAGAACTAGGCAGGTTATGAAGTAATTAATACATTGCAGAGATACTCATCAGTATCTAAGGGAACATGATATTGTCGACATTGCATAACTTTTATAAATTGAAATGGATTTTCAGAAATGATTTATGGATTTTTTTCATCAGAAATGTACTCTCCTTTCCTTTTCTTTCTTGTTTTTTTTTTTTTTTTGTGCTAGAGTCTTGGTCGATTGCCTGGGATAGAGCGCTATGGCCTCAGCTTAGCTCACAGCAACCTCAAACTCCTGGGATCAAGCAATCCTCTTGCTTTACCCTCCCAAGTAGCAGGGACTACAGGTACCGACCACAATGCCTAGCTAATTTTTCTATTTTTTTTTTTAGTAGAGATGGGGACTTGTTCTTGCTCCGGCTGGTCTCAAACTCCTGAGCTCAAGTGATCTCCTTGCCTTGGCCTCCCAAAGTGCTAGGATTACAGGCATGAGCCACTGTTCTGGGCTTCTAAAGCATGTTCTAGCTAAGTTCTCAAAACTGCTGAGATTTCTGCATGAGGATTAGTCTGAAGGGTGCATGTGAAGCTATGCTCTTCTTATTCTTTACCACATTACGGTCTCATGAGTAGACAGACACTCAAATGTTCTCCAAAATCAGCCCTGTGTATGGGTAACATTTAGTGGCCATTTTTTTTGTCATTTATGAGCCAGTGGTGGCACCATTCTTTTTCCTCTATCCGAAGGAAATCCCAGATATTAGAACATTGCTTTATGTTGCCCAATGAACAGGTAAACTTTCCCCTGGACCACCTGAGCTTGCTAATATACATCAGGATACCATCATCTCTCTGGTCTCAGTTGCTTCATCTGTAAAATGGGGATAATGGTAGTACCTACCTGAGAGAGTTGTTATGAAGAGCAAATATTAACACATGTATAGCCCTTAGAACAATGTCTGCCATATAGTAAGCCATCAACTAAAGTCATATATTTATCACCTAGAGGGCAAAGAAGAGAGAGCCCTCTTTCATGACAGAGTGACAGAAAAGTGGAGAGGATTCAAGCTGGGTAAGCTTGGGAATTCAGTCAGATTTTATAGCATTGGGGCAGAGGAGGCTGCCCAGGGAGCAGACCACGACAGGTGGATCTTGCTTGCCTGGGAGGGCATTTCCTGTGCACACAACATCTCCCACAGCATGGCCAGGCTAAGGTAGGAGCACTCCTCTGATTTCCCTTTGTGGGAGCTGCATGTTTGCCTTTAGGCTGTCGTCTGAGCACAAGCCCCAACCTGGGCAGCCTTTGAAGGATGCTGTTTTCTTCCATTCAAGACTCAGGGCCCACCTAGAAGTAAAAGGGACTTTACTTCTTTTCCAGCCTTTCAATTCTTATCCCCACATGGGGGGAAAAAAGCATTCCACATTGTTTACCTCTTCAAGCGTGTGAAGATAGGTACTTTCCTTAACCAATTGCTGATGTCTATTGAGAAATGTTGCCAGTGTTGCTGTTTCCAGTTTGTGTGTCTGTCATCTGCTAGGAGCCTGCAGGTGAGATGCTTCCAACACTCACATCACCCCATGTTTGGGCCAACATGATTGGAAGGTGGTGTGAAGAGTGAGGAGCCTGGGTGAGCCTGTTATGGCTATCAACGTTCTTGCTGATTCATTTGTGATATTACTTCAAATGGACAATTCACTCAGCCTCCCTCAGACTATATTCTCTCCTTTGGGTTTTTTTTGCAGCTTTTGGCCAGGGATGGGGGCACCCTACTCCTTTGAGCCACAGGCACCACCCTATATTCTCTCCTTTGTAATGAGGATCCCTCTAGAGATCCTTCAAGCTCCGATATCCCATTTAATATGACCGCATCACGAAGAAATTGACTGACTCTAGGGCTGCTGCTATATTTCTCACATACCCATCACAAAAGCAAACCTGGCAACTCCTTCTACTCAATAACAATCTCAAATAGATTAGATCTAGTGACCCTCAAAGCCACCATTGCAGTTGACTTCCCCCGGGCCCCATTTCCTCTAGTCTAACCTCTATTTACCCTCCCATTTGACTCGAAGCAGATTTTGCTGTTACTTACTTTCCCCAGGCTCCCCAAGTTCAAGCCACTTCATCAGAAAAATTCCTGGGCTCATAAAACTTCATGGAAGTGAAAGGCTTTAATTTCAGTCTATACAAGATCCAGTCTGAACAGGGTGAGACTGTTCTAAAGAAGTATTGTCTAGGATTCGTCCGTCATTGGCAATAGTAATTTAATAAGTGTCCATTAAGAGTTTGAATAGGTTCATTTTCCAGACATGTTCATGATAATATTTTCTAGGCATCTGGCAACATTGCTTCATGATGTTTATTAGCAAATTGCTTAGCAACTGTGGAGAAAGGGCATGCAAAGAAAATTACCTAATATGGGACTCTGAGGTTGCTGTGAAATTGCAAAAATCGTTTTTAATGTATTTTAGGGATTACAAAATGACCAGCCAGAAAGATTAATGCCAGCTTCATTAGGGATGAAAGAAACTCTAGGGCAAGAACAAACGAGCTCACAAATATTACGTCAGACACTGATGGAATTTGCTACCTGCATATTTCAGGCTGTCGGCTGTTTAGATGTCTTTTTTTTTTTTTCCTTTTTTTGAGACAGAGTCTCATCTATCATGGAGGGTAGACTGCCATGGCATCATAGCTCACAACAACATCAAACTCCTAGACTCAAGCACCTCTTTGCCCCAGCCTCTCCACTAGTGGGGGCAACAGGTGCCCGCCACAACGCCCAGCTAATTTTCCTGTTTTGGGTAGAGACAACATCTTGTTCTTGCTTAGGCTGGTCTTGTACTCCTGAGCTCAGGCAATCTACCTGCCTCAGCCTTCCAGAGTGATAGGATTACAGATGTGAGCCATCGTGTGCCCATCCTTAAATATCTTGATATTCGATACCTGCAGAACATGAGCTTATCATGTTTGGATCAAAGGTTTTGTGGGTTATTTTGTAAACTTGTGGATAAGCGTTGTCTAGTACTCTTTGTCTTGCCCCAAGTACTCAACTTTATTGTATTTATCATGTAGAATCAGCTGTTTGAAGTGCTTTTTCAGATGAAGAAAGGAAATATCTACATTCATAAATAAATGGCATAGTGTGTTCAATGAGTATTTTATGTGGAAATGTGTTCCTCTTGTCTGGGACAGAAACCTACATAGGTATTCTCAAGCAAATGTTTAAAACGGTTCATTTCCATTTTACCATTGTGATTTGGGGACCTGAAAACCGAAATCATCAAAATGCAGAAAACAAGTTTTCTTAATGTAAGTCATTTATTTTTCCTCATTTATTAGGCATAAATTGCCATCAAGAGACTTTAAGGGGGATGTTAAAATCTAAAATATTTAATAAAGAAATATATTTTAATATCAAATGATTTAAAGTTAGTAAAGGTTCGTTTACTAATAACCAGTTATAGATGTGCGATCTATAGTTAGAGATCTCTGTTTCTGAGGTCTTCACAAGGCCCAGGAATACTTACCAGTGGATTCTTCAGCATAAGTTAGAAATGCTTTAAGTTTACATCTTAAAGAATGTGGGTAATCACTTTTACTGATGGTTGTTATGTTTTGGGTGAATAAATAAAAAAAATTTAGCCACTCTCATCTTGATTATTTCAAAATTGTTTCAGTTTCAGGAATATTCTTTTGCATTTTTCTGTATCTCCTTAGGCAAGACCTTCCTTAGGGATATATATGTAGGGGTAGAATTGTGGGGCTATGGGGTACATTAGACTTACCAAGACTGGCTGGGGTCATGTGGTTCTCTAGTGTGATTGTCTCCAATTATAGGCGCCCTATAATAAGTTCTAGCAGTTGTGTTGTTATGCTTCTCAGTAAAATTTGTTTTCATCAGAATTTTACATTTTTAGCCAATCTAAACAGAATACCTTACTGTTTAAATAGAAATTTCCCTAATTGCTACTGAGGTCAAGTTTTTTTTTTTTTTTTGCAGTTTTTGGCTGAGGCTGGGTTTGAACCTGCCTCCTCTGGCATATGGGGCCAGCGTCCTACTCCTTTGAGCCACCAGGCACTGCCCTGGTCAAGTATCTTTTTATACGTTTACTGGCCATCCAGTTTTCTTGTTCTGAGAATTGTATCTTTTTTTACTTATCTCTTAGGTTGTTTTTATTATTAATGATTTATAAAATTTCTTTATAATATTGGTGACCTAATATTATAAAGATTATAAGAGATCTTATAATCTAAAATAAATATTATAAATATTTTTGTAACAATAACATAAAAATATAAAATATTGTAAACATAAATATAGATGATTATAATCTATATTTGGATATTTAATAGTAAAAAATAAAAGGTATTTAATAATATTCATAAAGATTATTAGATATATTATAAATATTTTTCTCCTAGTCTTTGGCTTGGTTTTTAATTTATATATTTAAATATAAATATATATGTACACACCTATATATAATTTTTGAGCAGTTTCACTCTGTCTCCCATGTAGATTACAGTAGTATCATCTTAGCTCACAACAACCTCAGACCCATGGGCTTCCTGCCGGAGCCTCCTGAGTAGCTGGGACTACAGGTGCACACCACCACATCTGACTGTGTTTTCCTATTTTGGTAGACAAGGGGTATAGCTCTGTTTTAGCTGGTCTTGAACTACTGACCTTCAAAAATCTTCTTGCCTTGGCCTCACAGAGTGTTAGGATTATAGGCACGGGCCACAGCACCTGGCTTTTTATTTTATTTTATTTTATTTTATTTTATTTTATTTATTTATTTTTTAACAGAATTTTGAGCTGGAGTCCAGAAGACAGTACAGTGAAGTGATGATAGGTCACTACAGCCCTCAGACTCTTGGGCTCAAGTGATCCTTCCACCTCAGCCTCACGAGTAGCTGGGACTACAGGCAAGCACTACCACACATGGCTGATTTTTCTTAGTTTTTGTACAGATGGGCGTCTCTCTACGTAGCTGAGAATGGTCTTGAACTCCTGTTCTCAAGCAGTCCTCCTGTCTTGCCTCCAAAAGCACTGGATTTACAGGTGCAAGCCACTGTGCCTGGCCTAAAACATTATCTTTTAATTAACAAAATTAGCTAATTATTTGAAAAATTTTCGGCTTAATACATCTTTCTTTCTTTCCTTTCTTTCCTTCTTACAGAGTTTTACTATTGCCCTCGGTAGAGTGCCGTGGTGTCACACAGCAACCTCCAACTCCTAGGCTCAGGTGATTCTCTTGCCTCAGATTCCCTAGTAGCTGGGACTACAGGCAACTGCCACAATGCCCGGCTATTTTTTTGTTGTTGCTGCAATTTGGCCGGGGCCAGGTTTGAACCCACCACCCTCCGTATATGGGGCCAGCGCCCTTCCCACTGAACCACAGTTACTGCCCTTAATACATTTTTCATACTGTGAGATCATAAAGCTATTTCTAATTTGTTCCTAAAGGTTTTAAAGGTTTCCCCCCCCTCTATTTAGCTTTCCTCCATTTAACCTATCTGCAAGTGAATTTTATAAACTATGTGAGATATGGACCTCATTATTTTTCATTAAAATTGTTTTATTTTTTTAAAAAAGGCAACATGCAAGAACAGATTTATTTTATTTTTCAGTAAGAATAACTAATTATTCTAGCACAATTTGTTGAATGCTGTTTTCCTATCCTGGAATGGGGTAAATGTTTGTTAATCCCATTTGGGTTTGCTTTTCTTCTTTAAGCAGTCAGTTTATTATCAATTTTGGGAAAACTTAAGACATTATCTCTTTGAATATTTTTTTCCCTGCGTTCTTTACATTTTCTCTTTCTTATATTAGAACTCTGTCAGATCTCATTCTATTGGCCATGTTTCTTAGCTTCTTTTTCACACCTTGGATTTGTTATCTTGCCTTGCTTTGCAATTTCCTCAGATATAAGTTCCCTCTTAATAATTCTTTCCTTAACTCTGTTTAATATGATATTTAACATTTCCATTAAATTTTAGTTTTAATGACAACATTCTTAAGTAAGTTCTGTATTTTTCTTTTTCAAACCTATCTTCTTTTTTGATGTCTTTTTTTTACATGTTTACTTTTTCTTTTATCTTTTTATTTTGTATTCTTTCATTGTCAATTTTTTTAAAATTTCAGATTAATATGAGGTTTACAAATGTTTAGGTTACATTGTTTTCATTCCTAAGGTAAAGTTCAAGTTGTAGTTGAGCCCTTCACCCAAGGGGCGTGCTGAGCACCCTCACATTGTACCTGTTAGGTGAAACTCTGCCAATTACCCTCCCCCATTCCCTGTCCCTTTAAGATCAGGAGTTCAAGCCCAGCCTGAGCAAGAGTGAGGTGCCATCTCTAAAATAAAACATAAAATAAAATAAAATATTCATTTTTCTTTTATCATTAATAATTTAAACATCATTTAAAAAATCTCTTATAATTCTGTTATCTGAGTTCTTCCCATGGTGTATTGAGTAGATTTTTTAAAAATTTATTTGTAAGTTTTAAATTATAAACTTAAGTAGAGTTTTTTGTTGGGAGTCTTGTACAATCTCCAGAGCAGATTTTAATTTCGTTTACCAAGGACATTACCAGCTTGGCAACATTTCTTGTTATTGTTAGCTTTTTGGCTTAGACATCTCTGGACAATTAAATACAGTAGTTTGTGATATATTATTTGAAAAGGTTATTTTTTTTTTTTTTATCCCATCTAGGGTTTAGACCATAATAAAGACTTCTTTGTTTTTTCCCTTTTTTGGATGGCATGTGTTTTACAGCACACTCTTTGCAGAGGGATGAAACCTGAGGGTAACATTCTGTGTGTAGGAACCTCCATTCCGTCTTCTTGTCCTCAAAAAGACTGTAGTTGGCCAATCACGGTGGCTCATCCCTATAATCCTAGCATGTTGGAAGGTCGAGGTGGGAGGATTGCTTGAAGTTAGGAGTTTGAGACCAGCCTGAGTAAGAGCGAGACCCTGGGTCTACTAGAAAAAATAGAAAAATTGTAGTGGTGCCCATAGTCCCAGACTTGAACCCAGAAGTTCAAGTTGCTGTGAGGTAGGCTGAGACCATGGCACTCTAGCCTGTGCAACAGAATGATACTCTGCTTTAAGAAAAAAAAAGAAAAAAAAAGACTGCAGTCTGTTTGTTACTCATGTGTTCATAGGACCATTGTTCTTTGTTTGCAAAGATACACAAAGCTGTGAGGGTTGTCTAACATTGTCAGCTTACGCTTACCTTTCGGGGTTAAGCTTCTTCATCCTTCTTTGGCTACTGTAGATTTCTCTGACCTTATTATATTTAGTTTTACAGCAAGAACATCTTCAGATTTTCCCAGTAGAAAGTTAGGTAAGTCTGTAATTGCCAGAAAATGAAGTCATTTGCTTGCCCCTGCAAGGCTGGCTATTCAGATGAGGCTTCTGTTAGAAAGAAAATGACCTAACCAGGAATAGAACCAAATAATCATACAATGGTACTATAAATGCTAACTTTAAAAACATATATTTACTTTAAAATTAGTATCGTGTTTTTAAAAAAATTTTTACTTATTTTTTTTATTAATATTAAATCATAGCTGTATACATTAATTAATTTATTTTGTTGTTGTTGTTTTTGGCCAGGGCTGAGTTTGAACCTGCCACCTCCGGCATATGGGACCAACGCCCTAATCCTTGAACCATAGGCGCTGCCCCAGTATTGTGTTTTCACTTGCATTAAACTATATTTTTAAAAACACAACTTGTTCCTTAACTGAAAATATTTTTATTCTTTCAATAGGTAGCTAGTGTCTACCATCTGCATGACAGCTTGAGAAATACTCACATTTTAGTGTATTAACTAGTGACCTAGTTCTCTCTCTCAGCCAAAAGATAAATAAAGCTATGTTTGACTTAGAAAAATGACAATCAGTGCTGTGTGTATCTTCCCTGTGAAAAATACATTCTTAACACCAAACAAAAAAAAAAGAGATTAAGTGGTGCCAAATTTTGACAATGTTGTCATGAACAGGTACCCATTGAAAGCAATTAACTCCTTTGTTCTTTATTAAGTGGACATGCAGTTTAATAGGACACAAAGGGCTCACAGCCTGAATTTGATTTTATCTCTTTTAAACAAATAATTATGACTCAAGGGATGCTTGCACCGTTAGAAACAGTATCCTTTATTTGTGCCAATATTCTAGAAAATTATCTTTTCTGGTTCTGTTAGCTGTGTTGACTTAGCAAGAGAATGCATAAAGACGCCAGTTCGCATCCATTGATTTGATGTGTTTATCCGAGAGATAAATCAAGAATACTGAAGTCCCTCCTTATTTGTGGTTTTGCTTTCTGGGGTTTCAATTGCCCTTGGCAGACTATATTCCAAAGCTATTAAATGGAAAACTCCAGAAATAAACAATTCAGAAGCTTTAAATTGTGTGTTGTTCTGAACAGCATGATGAATTTTCTGCAGGCCACTCCGTCCCACCTGGGTTGTGATTCATCCCTTTGTCCAGTGGCTCCACCATGTAGACGTCTCGGTTGGTCACTCGGGAGTTGTCTGGGTTAGCAGATCGTCGGTGGACTATCCTGATGGAGCAGTGCTTGTGTTCAGGTAACCCTCATTTTACTTAATGATGGTCCTAAAGCATGAGTAGTGATGCTGGCATATTGTTATCTGCGTTCTATTTTATTATTCATAATTGTTAATCTCCTATTGTGCCTAATTTATGAATTAAACTTTTATCACAGATGTGTATGTACAGGTCAGGTATAGTGTGTGTGTATATATGAATATGATTTGGGACTATCTGAGGTTTCAGGTATCCACTGGGAATCTTGGAACGTATCCCCTGTGCATAACTTGGAACTACTGTACTGTATTATGGGTAATGATCTTCACCCCTGTAGGCTTCCAAAACCACCAATGGTTTTGAAGCAAAGTGTACTCTTGAGAAAAATCAGTCAGAAGTGACAAGATAGTTCAAATCTTATGCCTATACCAGAAAGTGAGTATGCTTGTGTATACTTTTATAATTTTTATTTATTTATTTATTATTATTATTATTTTGAAGTTTTTGGCTGGGGCTGGGTTTGAACCCACTACCTCCGGCATATGGGACCGGCGCCCTACCCCTTTGAGCCACAGGCCCTGCCCCTTTTGTATGCTTTTAAATGGCTAAGGCACCCCTAGAGATAAGAATTAACCAATGGTAATGATTCCTTTAGCCAACAGAAGTTATAGGAAGTTTGTCTGAAGGTCACCATGACCTTGAAGCAGGCTGGAGAGCAAGCAATCTCCACATAGCTCTTCCAATGGCCCTGAACTATTGTAAGGTGGCTTGGGAACTGCAAGGGGCACGCCAGGAGTATGAAGACAGAAGGGCGAATGTCCATTGCTGCATTGTAGCATCTCTGACATTTCTTTCCCCAATGCCTGAGATGCCCATGGGACCCCCACAGCCAAGGGTGATGGAAAGACCCTTGGGTCTATAGCAGAGCTGAGATGGTGCCATCTTTCCTAGAATTGAATTTGTGTTTTGTCTGACTTCATAAACAATGAATGAATGATTCGCTTAAGAACACTTTCTGAACCTTGACTAGGTGCATGGGTTGAAGTGATAGAGACTTTATAGGATGGTGCAGGAAGCAGAGAGGTGAATAAATCCATTCAATACAATATGACAAGGTCAATGTGGGTAGCAAGGGGGCACAGCTGACCTTGGGAGTGAGGAGGAGAGTATCAGGAAGGAGTGCTTGGGAGAAGTGACCTCTGACTTGAATAAGAAGGGATTTGCATGTGTGTTTGCCAACTGAAGTCTCCTCAACCATAAGAGGAAAGCAAAACTTAGATACCCTTTGGTTAGGAACACAGTAGGACTGGATATGTTTTGATTCTCCTAGTTTTCATTACCTTCGTACTTAGTCCCTGATATTATTATGCACAGTGCATTTCCAGAAGCAAAAGCATTCCATCCTCTGAATGCCTTAGATGCTGCATATCATAACTGTCACCAACAGAGAACATGTTCTGTCACCTGCTGCTGAACCAGGGCTGACTTGCCCAGAGGAGGTGCCGCAAGAGGGGTGACTGTGGACATTTCCTGCTCAGTCTACCTCCTCTCGAGTAACACATCAGCTGGGGCAGACTTAGGGGGCTGCTGGCAGAATCCCAGACTTGGGTCAGTATCAGGCTAAATGTACCTTATGAAACTACAGTGGTGAGAGCAAAGCTTGACCAATTTGGACACTGTTGGTGAGTAGAGGAATTCAAACAATGAACTGAACTGAACTAGGATAGCTTTAGGCTAGAGGCGTGGAAAACAGATGTTAAGCTCGGAGAATTTCCAGAGACAAAGGAATTTGATCTCCATTCTAATGAATTGACAATTTCCCACATTTTGAAAATTCCAATTTTTACTATTGAAAAGAAAAAACAACATGAATTCATGAAGTGCCCACTCCAAGAGAGTGCTACATTAATGAGTGCCAGATACATAGCGATGAAAAGGCTTATTTCTGTTTCAAGTTGCTCACAGTATCAGCGGACTCTTAAATAGAAAACTGTAATACATGATAGAGTGGATTTGCCTAAGACGTGAAAAAATTACATCCCTGTGATCGTATTACCTCTCATGTCATGACCAGGTGTAATAACATTCGGAGGTCACAGCCAGACCCAGATCTCCCCAGAGCTGTTGGTCATTCTGTAATTTTGCTTCCATTCCATACCTCCAGATCCCAGTCAGCATTCATAGTGTATACTGACTTCCTTCACCACTTCTGTGGGGTTGTCCGGCTGAGTGCAAACTCAGCTCCATGCCTGACGGAATTAGGCTGTCTCCAAACTACCTGGTTCCTGGAATCCCTGCCCTTTCTCGGAATCTCCCCTCTTCCCAATTTGTTCTTAGTCTCTGATTTTGTCCTCTGGCCTCCATTCAAAGTCATTTGCTTGAGCCCTGCTATTCTTTTTTTTTTTTTTTTCTTGTTCCAATTGTCATTTTATTGCAAGATGGTGGAATTAATTACAAATTTAAATCATAACTTGGTAACCTTTAGTTAGGCAGCACATTTTAACAAAAGCAAATCTTTTATTCAAAAGTAATTATGTAACAACTCAAAACACATAATAGGAAGAAGGG